>PVJN01016718.1:0-10903 GCA_004026805.1 Lasiurus borealis
CTTCTTCTGGGCGCTCCGGGAGACGGAGGCCGCGTTGCCCAGCGTCCTCTCCGCCTGCTTCGTCTTCTTTTTCGCCTCCGCCAGGAGCCTGCCCCGGACCAGGCCGGCCTTCCGCCTCAGCACCGCCTGGTCCCGGGGCCCGGGAAACTGCTGCTCCAGCCCTGCAAACCGCCGAGCTGTCAGGAGGGCCGGCTCCCGGTGGGAGAGCCTGCAGGCGCCCGCCCGGCCCAGACCTCAGACAGCAGAGCACAGGCGGAGACGATGCCACGGGTGTGACCTACGCCAGGGAGGACCGTCCGGGAAGATAAAATAAAGGGGAGCGGTCTCTCCGCTGCAGACTTCTCAGAGCCTTTGGGAGTCTTGGGTGCACCACCCCATCAGGCCTCCGAGGGAGCCGTGGCACGGGGCGTTTCCAAAACCCGTTTGAGCACAAACCCTCTCTCGGAGGGGCTCGGTGTGGGCGAGGGGCCCCGAGCATGCCCTGGAGGAGGCTGATCCCCGTTTCACTCGGCAAAGTTCCCCCTTTCAGCCCGAAGGCCAGCGGAGCCCAACCAATGGTGATAAGAGAGGGCGTCTCTCTGCCAAAACCAGTTTGGCTCAGTGGATAGAGCGTCAGCCTGCGGACTAAAGGGTCCCAGGTTCGATTCCGGTCAAGGACATGTACTTTGGTGGCGGGTACATCCCCAGTAGGGGGCGTGCAGGAGGCAGCTGATCGATGTCTCTCTCATCAATGTTTCTGGCTCTCTATCCCTCTCCCTTCCTCTCTGTGAAAAATCAGTAAAATATATTAAAAAAAAAAAGAGAGAGGGTGTCTCTGAAAAGGGGTGGGAGTGGGGAAGAGAAGCTGGGGTGAGAGGTCTGGATGTGTCCGGGTGGAGGTTGTCGGACGGCAGCACCAGGGAGGTGCATTTCCATTCAGCGCCTGTGAGAACCTGCTGACTCTCAGAACCACCCAACAATGAGGAGGTGACACCTGAGAGGTAAGGACCCACCATCCCCAGAGGTAGGCTCGGCTAAGGGTGGATGAGTCTCCCATCTGGTGAGAGGGCTGTAGCACCCTTATACTGCCCTGAGACCCCAATATCCCATCCCTGCTTATCATCCCGTGTACCTCCTCCTAAACACGAACCCGAGCAAGCACACAGGGCCATGCCTCTCCCGAGGGAAGCCTCCTGACCCATGGGTGTCAGTGCACCCAGAAGCCTCGAGAATCAGGGGCTCTGCCCAGTTCACCCCCACCTCCCCCAGAGGGTCTGGGCCCACCGGTTCTGGGCAG
This sequence comes from Lasiurus borealis, assembly GCA_004026805.1. NCBI lineage: Eukaryota > Metazoa > Chordata > Mammalia > Chiroptera > Vespertilionidae > Lasiurus > Lasiurus borealis. The sequence continues at coordinate 1,277 of PVJN01016718.1, forward strand.
AGGGCGGGCTGGGGAGGGAGGCCGAGGCTTGACTTGTGGTCTCAGACCCTAAGAGGCACCAGGGGCCCGGAGTAGGTTCCTGCTTTCCCAGCTCACAAATAAAGGGTGGGGCGCAGGGCAAGGGGGACATCAGAGCAGTCCCCGATGCAGGGGGACCACGGGGTGAAGCACGTAATACTGGCTGGTTTCTATTCAGCTCGGCTCTGCTTCAGGGACAGACAGCCCTTCCTCTCCTCAGTCTATCCATCTGTATAGGGAGCACGTAGCCTCGCTTTCCTGAAGCTCAAAGAGACACCTGGACTGGCACCCACCCACACCGCCTGCTCAAGAACTGTCTCCCCTCCCCCTGCCTGCAGCCCCAACTCCACATGGGACCACAGCAGTCACATGTGTCCCAGGTCACAGGAGCCGTGGCCAGAGTGGACCAGACCAGGACTGAAGGCGTCAGAGTCTCTCCCCACCTGGTTCGGAGGCTCTGCTTGGGGGTTTGGTGATGGATGACCCCCAGTGAGCAACATGAGAGATGGGGAGAGACAGACCGCCCCGGGAGAGGTACTGACAGAGGCCGTTGTCCGCTGGGTTCATGCCCACGTGACCGGACGCCTGTCCCCCGCAGCCACTCCCGTTCAGCTGGCTGTCACGGGCATGTGTGGGGCCGTGAGACCGGGGCTCAGCCAGGCGTGCCTACCTTCCAGGTCAGCCAGCAGGGTCCTCGCTCCCATGACGGTCACTGTGGCCGCCTGGACGGACGAGGACGCCCGGGTCAGGGCGGCCCTGGCCTCCCGCTGCAGCTGGAGGGGAAGGAGAGGCCGTCAGGCGGCGTGCAGGGGCGCTGCCGGAGGCGGGTCAGCTGGGCACCAAACCCCGCTAGACTCGGTCCCGAAACATCACTTAAACTCTTTCTTTTTTTTTCATCACTTAAACTCTGACAGTTATGATGCTTTCCAAGAACCCCTGGCCTGTTTCACTACACACATGTGAACCCTGGAATCTCTCTCCCAGGAAGTTACCGGCTCTGAAGAGCCTGCAGTAAAGCCAACCTGACAGCGAAGGGCAGGAAGGACAAGAGGTTTCTTTCCAGAAAGCCACTATGCCTCCTGAAGCAAAGCTGTGTGTCTACGACTTTCACCCCAGAAATCATGTCTTCCCCCGCCACTAAACAAGACCGGATAAAGAATATGGTTTGTTGAAACCGGCTTGGCTCAGTGGATAGAGTATCAGCCTGTGAACTGAAAGGTCCCAGGTTCGATTCTGGTCAAGGGCATGTACCTTGGTTGCGGGCACATCTCCAGTGTTGGGTGTGCAGGAGGCAGCTGATTGATGTTTCTTTCTCATTAATGTTTCTAACTCTCTCTCCCTCTCCCTTCCTCTCTGTAAAAAATCAATAAAATATATTTTTAAAAAAAGAATATGGTTTTGGCCAGCTGTCTCCTCCAATGGCTAATGTGGTTCAGTGGTTGAGCGTCAACCTATGAACCAGGAGCTCAGGGTTCGATTCCTGGTCAAGGCACACGCCCGGGTTGCCAGCTGGACCCCCAGTGGGAGGCGTGCAGGAGGCAGCCGATCCATGATGCTCTCTCATCTTTGATGTTTCTATCTCTCTCCCTCTCCCTTCCTTTCTGACATCAATAAAAAAACAAACAAACATTAAAAAAAAAAAGAATATGGATTTGATGGATGAACTCCCTCAGTTAACAGTCTCCCTTTCTGGGCTGCACACGCTAACCAGTGTGGTTTAGCAACATGTAGCTCTAGAAATATTGGGCAGGTAGACTGGTGAGTGAAAGCACCAATGAACAGAACCCATCCCAGGTGGTGGGCGTGGCCCTGGGTGCTGCCCTGTGTCTGTCCATCCTGCCCTCTGTCTGTCCATCCTGTCTCCTGCCCTGGCTGGCTGTGAGTTCTCTGGAGTTTGGGGGAGGCACTGGAAGGATGGAAAGAACAGGCTCCGGTTTTTGCCCTCCCTCCCCTGCAACCCGGCTCCCGGAACACCCCTCCTCTGCTGCCCCGACCTCCCCCAGCTGCCCGCCCCAAAGGCCACGCCCACCTGCGTGAGGGGCTCCGCCTCGTGCAGCGCCAGGCGGGCGGTTGCCTGGAGGGCCCCGGATGCCTCCGTGATCACGCGCTCCCGGGAGGAGACCGACTTCTCCAGCGCCTGCACCTTCCGGGTCAGGGCCCGGGTCCGGGAGTTCTGAGGCTGCAGGGAGAGGGAGGCTCAGGCAGGACCGGCAAGAAGGGGCAGATCCTCTCCTGGGTGAGAGGCACCGGGGGCAGGGAGGGTGGGAGCAGGGCATGTGGACACAGGGAAGCAGGGGGGCATGAGGAGGGTCAGCCTTTTCTCTGGAGGCCGCAGTCACCGCCTCAGGCAAACCAGCTCCTTCCCCAGGTCCACAGTCACTCAGCTGAGACCTGGGGCTGGTGCACTTGCCACTTGGGGCTTTCTGGGTCCAGGGGAGCATCATCGCGCAGGTGCTGCGCGATCTCTAACCACCTCAGCAGCACCGGGGAACCAGCACGCAGGGCCAGACACGTTGCTACCTGTGTCTCTCCACCTGCGTCTCTCCACCTGCATCACTACTGCATCTCCCTTCACACGCGGGGAGAAGCAAAGACCCGTAAGCAGCCAGGGCCGGTCCATCTTGCCCATGGCTCACCCCAAATGCATGTCTATAAGCTTAGCTTTTTCCCCAAAGTTCAGTTCCTGAGCTCAGGAATGACTGGGTTCCTGAGAAGATGCAATGGAGCTAATTTATCCAGAGGTGACACGTGTGGGGTGGCAGGTACAGCGGAGACGAGGCTGACACCCACTGAGGGTCACCTGTGCATGACTGACCAATCCCCCCAACTCCCCGGGGACAGGCAGCCCTCGGATGACCCCATGGGTGAGCTCCACCGGACAGACAAGGTCAGCAAGGCCCAGGGAGAGACGGGCCAGGCCAAGGTCACGGCGGGAGCGGCAGAGCTGGGATGGATCCCAAGTCTCTGCCTGGTGCCGGGGTTGAGGCGGGTGATGGGGAAGAGTCTGCCCTGATATTATTAATGTAACCAGCAGCCGAGAGGCGCCCGGCTCTCGCGTTCTGCCAGGCGGGCGCTCCGCCAGGCCGGCAGGAGGACTGTCTTGTTTTTTATCGACGGTTAAAAATAAGCCCCGGCATCTGCCTCTCCGTGGGCCCCACTGGCCTCCCAGCGGCCATGCCCTCCCCTATCCCCCACCCTCCCCGTGCAGAACTCGGGGCCCGGCCGAGCTGACCAGTGATTCAGGGTTGGCCAGCGCGGTCAGGTGCGGGGCTGCCTCTGCGCCGAGCTGCTGCACGGCGGCCAGCACCCTCTGGGCTTCGGGCAGCGCCTCTGCCAGGGCCGTGCCCAGAGCCTTCCGCGCCAGCTGGACCTCCTGGTACCTGAGAGGAGACAGAGTCAAGGTGACCGAGGCACAGGGCGCAGCACCTCCCTTCCCCATCACTGTCCCGTGCCCCTCCCCCGAGCCCGGACGCCCGGAGGCCTCTCCTGGCCTCCCCTCCCGCTGGGGCCGGGCGCCAGCAGCTGGCCTCGGAAACTGGCCGCCACTCTGCCGATTCTGATGAATGGAAATGGCAGGAGAAGGACCACATTCTTGACGCTTCATTCATTTGATTTTCAATCACGCTTTTCTGGAGGGCTCACGCTGGGTGTCCACTTGAGAAGCATACGTTGTTGTGCAAATGTTTGGCTCCTCTGGAGGGACCAGACAGAGGAACATGCCTGGTGCTGGGAGAGGGGCAGCGGCCCAGGCTGGCTCCTGGCTCGGCTGTGCCCTTGGGTGACCTTGGACATGGAGGCCCCGGGGCTGCATGACCGCTCTGGGGCCTTTTAGCCCTGAGCTGCTGTGATCAACCAATCAGAACAGCTCTCCTGTCCTGTCCAGCTGTCCAGACCCACCTGACCCCGCTCCCCTAACCATGGGTACTGCTCAGGTGGATACCCCCACCTGGCATCCTCCCATCCCGCACCCGTTCTCAGAGAGCCAGAGCCCCCACAGGAGTGGGTCACCCCAGCCATGCTGATTGGCACAGTGTTGGATCTGAGCTGGACCAATCAGATTCTCCCATCTAGGAAGTCCCCTTGGGGCTCGGGCAGATCTTGGGGGGTCTCCATGGACCCTTTGACCAAGAGAGATATAAAGAGGCCACCGCAGCAGGGAAGTAGAGGTCCAGACGGAAGCTGATGGCGAAGAAAGAGCTGTCTCAGGGACATGGGGTGATGCTGGTTACTGCAGGCGAGAGTGGGGGGGTCTTCCTCGTTTAGGCTGTTGTCCTTCTCTCCAGAGGCTGAGCTGCACCCCCACGCATGCCTGGGTCCCTGTGACACCAGACAACGGGCCCAACACCCCACATATCCTGACCCAACCCATAGCCTGACAACAGGGAGAGGAAGCTAACCGCCTCTGGCCAGGCCCCGTGGATTCCTGGAGGCAAACAAACCAAGCCCCCCCCACCCCCCACTCCTGGGAGGGCTCACCTGTCCTCCAGCCCCCGCTGGGCCTCCAGCGCCTCGCCGCCCTCCACCAGCCTCCAGAGCAGCGTGGAACTGGCGTTGGAGGCACGCAGAGCCCTCTGCGCAGTGGCCGTGATCTTGGCAGCTGTGTCCGTGTGGCTGCGGGAAAATACCCAGCAACCTTGCCCGCGGGCTCACAAGAAGGCGGGCTGGGCCCCCACCCACAGCGCCCACGGCCTGGGCCTCCTGCCCTCCCAGAGTCCAGCGCCCTCTCTGCCTGGCACATGACAAAGACTGACAGGGAGAGGAGGCACACCCCTGTCCCTGTTACACAGCGCTCATACCGGCGGTCCCAGAAGAACGAGGACTGGGACCCTGTATTGCCCATAGAATCTCACCGTGGACAGGGAGTTAGATGTCACCCTAATGAAGGCAGCATACAAGGGAGCCTGGGTATGAATCCAGACTCTCTCTCGGTGCAAGATGTGTGTTCTTGCCGAAACCGGTTTGGTTCATGGATAGAGCGTTGGTCTGCAGTCTGAAAGGTCCCAGGTTTGATCCCTGTCAAGGGCACGTACCTTGGTTGGGGGCACATCCCCAGTAGGGGGCGTGCAGGAGGCAGCTGATGATTATTTCTCTCTCATCCATGTTTCTAACTCTCTATCGCTCTCCCTTCCTCTCTGTAAAAATCAATAAAGTAAAATAAAAAAAGCTGTGTGGCCAAAACCGGTTTGGCTCAGTGGATACAGCATCAGTCTGTGGACTGAAGCGGTCCGGGTTTGATTTCGGTCAAGGGCATGTATCTTGGTTGCAGGCACATCCCCAGCAGGGGGCGTACAGGAGGCGGCTGATTGATGTCTCTCTCTCATTGATGTCTCTAACTCTCTATCCCTCTTCCTTTCTCTCTCTGAAAAATCAATAAAATATATTAAAAAAAAGCTGTGTGTCCTTAAGCAAGTCGCTTAACCTCTCTGAATCTGTTTCCTCATCTGTGAAATGGGTCTCAGGCCCCTAGAGTGCAGCCAAAGGGGAAGATGTGGCAGATCCTGGGTTTTTAGGACCTTAAGCTGCTTCTCAAAGACACAGCCCCAATGCCCCTCGATGGACGGCTGGTAAACAGAATGTGTGTAGCCATACGATGGCATTCGTGGACATGTATGAGAAGGAATGGAGTGCGGGGCATGCTACACCCGGGCGATCCTCGAAAGCATTCTGCTAACTGGGAGAAACCAGACGCCACAGGCCACAGGTAGTGTGACCCCGAGGGGAGCTGTGTAGAACAGGGAAAGCTACAGAGACAGAAAGTAGCTTGGTGGTTGCCAGGGGCAGCGGAGGTTGATGAGAAATGGGAGTGATCGCGAGGGCACAGGTGTGCTTTGGGGAGATGAAACGTTGTAAATGATTGTGGGAGTGGTTACACAACTCTGTGAAGACACCCGAAACCACCGGGTGGTGCCCTTTACACGGGTGGATGTTAGGGTGTACAGACTGCATGGGTGTAAAGCTGTTACTTTAAAAAAGACAGTGGATGCTCCAGTGCCTTCGGTTGTCCAAGGTACCTTTCACCCCATCCCTGGCATCTCAGAGGAGCTCACACTGAACTTTCCCATGGGGGTGACTCCACTCCCCCCCTCCCTGCACCAGGCAGCTCTGGTCCTTGTCTGCCTCCACCTCCTAGTGAGGACACTGTGGGGCTGGCCATGGCCCTGGCCCCCTTAGAAGAAGGGGGGCTGGGCTCCCTTCATAAAGTGTGGGCAGGACCTCGCCCAGTCCCCAGCGCCGGGGGCTCACCTCCTGGCGAGGACCCGGGCCTCGGTGGCCAGGTGGCTCCAGTTGGTGGGCTGGCCGGGGACGTCCTGAGGGACCACCTGCAGGGAAAAGAGGCACCGAGAACTGACGGCCCATCCCTGCCAGCCAGGGCCATGCCTGGCTGAGTTACTGGGCAGCCCCGGACAGCGCCAGTTCCTTCAGAAATGCCGCTCTAAGCCAGCGTCCGGGGAGTGTGTCCCGACCCCTCCCGCCAGCGGGCACTCACTGTCTGCCTGGCCATGCCTCGCTCCCGGCACCTTATCTCACCGGACCAGCGGAGGGGGCTCTCTGTGCCTCCCCAATGGCCGACGAGGGAAACCGAGCCTCCCCCAAGGGAAAGGAGGCACAATGGGGGTCCCCAGGCGCGGAGCCCAGGCTCAGGGGGGGTGGGGAGGGCACCCCCTGGGGTACCAGAGATGCGAGGACGGTGGCCGCATGCTCGATCTCCTCCTCCGAGGACCCCAGGGCCACCTCCAGGTCTGCCAGCTGGAAGCAGGTCTTGTCGGCTCCGGCCTGGGCACAGCGGGCGCTCCTGCTCAGCGCCTGCAGCTGCTCCCGGGCAGCCTCCACGGCACCCTCGAGGCCCGTCACCCGCACCAGGAAGGCGTCCCGGAACCCTGCAGAGAGCCCGCCATCCAGGGGGTCACAGAGCGACCGAGATTGCACACGGAAGCCCCCACCTTCGGGGGACCCCATCTGTGTGCCCTCTGCCCTTCCTGGGCACAGCTTGCCGCCAGCACCCGGCCTGAGCACCACCAGTCCGCTGCCAAGGAAGATTGTCCCCATTTTCCAGATGCAAAGGCCGAGGCCCAGGCCCAGGAAGTCAGCCGCAGTCAGGGAACTGGCAGGACCCAGACCTTCTAGAGCAGTGGTTCTCAACCTTCCTAAGGCCGAGACCCTTGCACACAGTTCCTCATTGGGTGGTGACCCCCAACCATGAAATTTTGCTACTGTGATGCATCGTGATGTCAATATCTACATTTTCCGATGGTCTTAGGCGACCCCTGTGAAAGGGTTGTTGGACCCCCAACGGAGTCGCAACCCATAGGTTGAGAACCGCTGTTCTAGAGCCACGAGAAATTCCCCGACCTGGGCCAGCAGTAGAAGTGCCTCGAGTCTGCAGGGTAAGTGGCCACCCACAGCTCCCTGCCTTGATCATTAGCTTTACTAACCGCACTCAGCTCACCTGTGCCTGGCTGCTAAAGGAGTATGGGTATTTATCAACATGGCGTTTCACAAAGTCAGCAGTGTGCCTTCGATGCTCCCCAAATTTCAGTGTGTCAGGCTAAACAAACCCCACCTGGCGTTCGGCAGCCTTTTTTTCATAGCTACGACATGCTCACTTGTTCTCTACGCTAGGGGATACCTGTTCAGCACCTGGGACAGCGCCCTGTGCTTATTGGTGGAGCGAGCGCCTTAGGGAAGGAACCCAGATGTACAGTCTCGCTGAGTGACAGTCTGGAGTCTTGCTGAGTGACAGTCTGGGCGAGGCACGGGGGCTGATCCGAGGCTCCAGCAAAGAGGCTGGCATTAAAGTTACAGCCGAAACCGGTTTGGCTCAGTGGCTAGAGCGTCAGCCTGCGGACTGAAAGGTCCCATGTACCTTGGTTGCAGGCACATCCCCAGTAGGAGGCGTGCAGGAGGCCATGTCTCTCTCTCTCATCGATGTTTCTGGCTCTCTATCCCTCTCCCTTCCTCTCTGTAAAAAAATCAATAAAATATATTTTTTTAAAGATACAACTGGGCCAGGGACCTTGGAGGAGAGGTCCATGGGGAGGCAGGACTGTGTCATGACTGCGTCCCCAGTGGCAGGGGCCTCAGGCCGACTCTCCCAGCATGTGGGTTCTCCTGGGGCTGAGCGGGGAGCGCTCAGAGCATCTGAGACCAGAGTAAAGGGGGCATATGAGCAGCCGGCGCACCCCCTGCCCCCCGGCCCCCCGTTATACCTTGCAGCAGGTGGTGGCCCGGGTAGCTGTCCCCGCGAGGGGCCTCTCCCTGCAGGAAGTCCATGGGTTCCCAGGGCCTTCCACAGTCAGGGCCCTGCAGCCACCCCTCCATCAGGGTCAGCCTGGCCTTCAGCGTGGCAGCCTGGAGGGGACAGGAAGGAGACACTGCCTGGGCACTGCTCCCCCACCCCCCGACTTGTGCCCGGGGTACCCTCCCTGAGGGTCTCTGAGCCTCACAGCTAAGGACACACTACACCTCTGAGAACCAGCCCTGCCCACCCCATGCTCGGAGCCCCTCCTTCCCTCCCCCCACCCACAGCCCCTGCAGGCATTCAGCCCGCCACCCCTCTGTCCTGCCGAAGGAGGGGGGCTGGGAAGGGGAGCTCAGGAGACTTCCTGCCTGGCCCACTGTTTGCTCAGGACTTGGCACAGAGCAGGGGCGCCTGGGAAGTTGCAGGCTGCACGAGGATGCTGAGCAGCGTCTCCGGGCACCGCTGTCAATCACCCGGACATATGCACTCATAGAGCACATGCTGGGAGCCAGCTGGGTGACACACCGGCTCCCGTTCACCCTGCAGCCACCCTCAGGGGCAGGGGTGGCGGCGCCCCGCCCCTCCTCCGTTCCACAGTGCACACGGCTCTGGGAAACCATAAGGCCTCCCATTTCCGATTGGATGGCAACATCAGGTTAAATAACCGGGAACTCATTTGGAAGCAAAACGGCGCTGAAGGAAGTGCCTGTGGGCGTTACTGCCCCCGCGGGTGCGCCTAGTCAGCTGTTTTCCTGCGGGTGCGCCCCTGGGTTTGCTGAGGGGCTGGCCCAGGCGCCAGGGGTGGTGCCTAATACTCGGCTTAGGTCCCCTTTTCTGCCTACGGCACCCTCTTCCCAGAGCTGGCCTCCCTGGTTTCGGGGGGTTGGGAGGGTCGCAGGCCTGAACTCACTCCGTTTTGGAGGAGAGAGACACTGAAGCAGGACTGCCAGCTGCCTGGGCACCGGACAACTAATGGGGCTGGGAGGGGCCCATAATTCAGGCTTCCGCTCCCTGTACCACACAGCCACCCTGCTGGAGATTCTCCTGTGCCCATGGGCATCGCCCTCCTGACCCGTCCCACCAAGGGCCACCTGTGGCCTCATTCCCGTTGAACTTGAGAAATTGTGAGACCTGGGTGGTCGGCAGGAAAATGGGTCAAGCCAAAACCGATGTGGCTCAGTGGATAGAGCGTCAATCTGCGGGCTGAAAGGCTCTAGGTTCAATTCCCGTCAAGGGCATGTACCTTGGTGGCAGGCACATCCCCAGTGGGGGGCGTGCAGGAGGCAGCTGATCGATGTCTCTCTCATCGATGTTTCTAACTCTCTATCCCTCCCACTTCCTCTGTACAAAATCAATAAAATGTAAAAAAG
>PVJN01016718.1:11003-41955 GCA_004026805.1 Lasiurus borealis
GGGGGGGCGGGCTCACCTCCGCCTTCACCAGGGAGTAGCAGGACGGGCACTCCTGGCATCGCGCCCTGTCCGCCGTGAGGAAGAAGTTCTCCTGGCAGCGGTCACACTTGTAGCCCACGAAGCCGGGCCTGCACACGCACGTGCTGTTCTCGTGGCACTGGGGCGAGGCAGAGCCCAGCGGGGAGCACCTGCAGGCTATGGGGGGGAGGAGAGGGAAAAAGGGGGACAGGCAGAGGGCGCTGAGCGCCCTGAGAGCCACCCACACCGGAGCCCCAGCCCCTGCAGCCTTACACCTGGCTGCTCAAGTGCACTCCTGGGTCCTTCCCCAGAGACCGGGTCAGAGGTCAGAGGTGATGACCGAGATGCGGACTTGTTTCTGAGTTCCACGCAATCTAACTGCACAGCCAAAACCAGTTTGGCTCAGTGGATAGAGTGTCGGCCTGTGGACTGAAAGGTCCCAGGTTTGATTCCGGTCAAGGGCATGTACCTTGGTTGCACGGGCACATCTCCACTGTGGGGTCGTGCAGGGGGCGGCTGATTGATGTCTCTCTCATCGATGTTTCTAACTCTCTATCCCTCTCCCTTCCTCTCTGTAAAAATCAATAAAATATATTTAAAAAAAAAAGGAAAAGAAAAAAGAAATCTAACTGCACAAATGTGGAGGCCGAGGCCCAGAGAGGTGACGCACGGGCCTGTCCAGCACCTGGGACTCGATTCCCGGCCCCTCGGCCCCTCAGATTGCGCGCACGGCGTGTCTGCGCATCGGCTCGGAGACACGCCTGGTCTGACCTCTCTCTCCTGCTGCCCAGCCGCCTTCCCCGGGGGCCCCCGGCCCAGAAACCCCCGGCCACACCCTCCGGGTAGCCGGGAAGGACGCGGCTTCCTTACCCCGGCAGCCCCTGATGGAGAAGCCGAAGAAACCCAGCTGGCATCGGTCGCAGGCCCGGCCCTCGACGCCCGGGCGGCAGGGGCACTGCCCCGTCTCGGGGTGGCACTGGTTCTCCTGGGAGCCCAGCGGGTGGCACAGACAGCTGTGACAGGGAGGGACCGGTGTGAGCGAACTCGGGGCCACGCCCAGCCCAGCAGCCGCTGCTGCTGCTGCCGCTGCTGGGGAGGGGCCTTCGGACCTCGCCCTCTGCCCACGAGGTCCCATCTCCATGGCAGCCCCTGTCCAACAGCCCCCCCCCAAACACAGTGGCTGTGGGGACACAGGCCTCTCGGAGACTGTGCCCTAGGGAAAGGCGGATGCTCTCGGCAGAGCAAAGGCTCTGAGAAGTCACGCAAAGCAGAAACCTGCCATGTCCCCGGAGCCCGCTGCAACCCGAAGTCCCTGCTGTGGCCAAAACGTCACCGAGGGACAGCGTCCCTGCGAGGGGAATCCGACACCGAACCAGCCCCCCCGCCCACTGGACATCCCTCAGGGCCACTCTCGGCCTGCATCCGGGGCTGGCAGGTGCGAGTCTGACCCCCAGGACCGTCCCTTTGTCCCCCCACTTCAGGGCAGGATGCTGTGTGCTGGCAATGGGCCTGGGATGCACATTCCAAGCCAGGCCCCTCGCTGGAGGCCCCTGGTGCTTCCTTCCACTGCGGGGGGTTGTGTGTGTGTGGGGGGACTCTAGGGGCAGGGCACCCACAGCCTCCCGCCACCCACCTCCGGCAGCCCCTCCCGGGCTGGAGGTCGTAGAAGCCGGGGCTGCAGCGGCCGCAGTCCTGTCCGGTCACGTGAGGCAGGCAGGCGCACTGGCCGCTCACCGGGTCGCAGGGTCTCCGCGCACTGACAGAGCCCCCGGGGTGGCAGCTGCAGGCTGGGGTGGGAGAGCAGAGGGAGTCGGAAACCACGGAGGTCATCTGCCCCGGCTCCGGGGTCCGGGAGACGCAGGGGAGATGGGCAGCCTGTGGAGAGGGCTCAGCCGGCCCAGATGCCCCCGGCGCTCGGACAGGGGGCTGGAGGGCCCAGGAGAGGTATGGACCCCGGGAGAGGCAGCCCCGAGGCCCAGGAGCCGGCCCTGGCCCCGCAGGCTAGAGAGAAGGCCAGAGGCTCGGTGGCAGGGCACAGGCAAACAGACCCCTGGATGCACTGTTTGGGGCTCTCCACCCAGCTCTCTGCGCCCCATAAAACAAGAGGCCAGGAGAGAGCTGACAGGGCCCCACAGAGAAAGCGCCCAGGAACGAGTCTGGGGCAAACGCTAACGCTCTGGAGCCTTCCCCAGGCTGAGCACCTTGGCCCTCTGAGTGGCGGCCCGGGCTGCGTGCTAACCAGCAGGTGGGGCGGGAAGGAAGCACGTCTCAGCCAGGAGGCACAGGTGACAGGTGCCGAGGCCATGGGGACAGTCCCTGTGGAGAGGGAGCTGAGTGCTAACCACCAAGGTGGGAGGAAAATCGCAGGGCAGAGCCGGTCAGATCAAAGGGACAGCGTGGCCGAGACCTGTTTGGCCTGCGGACTGAAAGGTCCCAGGTTCGATTCTGGTCGGGGGCATGCACCTTGGTTGCGGGCACAACTCCAGTGGGGGGCATGCAGGAGGCGGCTGATCGATGTCTCTCTCTCTCTCATTGATGTTTCTGACTTTCTATCCCTCTCCCTTCCTCTCTGTAAAGAATCAATAAAATTCTTGCCTAGACCGGTTTGGCTCAGTGGATAGAACATCGGCCTGCCGACTGAAAGGTCCCAGGTTCGATTCCGGTCGGGGGCATGTACCTTGCTTGTGGCCACAACTCCAGTAGGGGGCATGCGGGAGGCGGCTGATCGATGTCTCTCTCTCATCGATGTTTCTGACTTTCTATCCCTCTCCCTTCCTCTCTGTAAAAAATCAATAAAAAATATTTTTAAAAAATAATAAAAATTAAATTTTTTTTTAAAAAGGGAGAGCGTGGAGAAGAGCAAACCCTGGCACTTTCTGGAGGAGAAGCAGAGAAGGCGAGGGACCGGCGGAAGCTGCGCAGCCTCCGGAGCGGGGCTGCCCGGAGGGGGACTCACACACACACTTGTCCGCGGGCCGCGGGGCCAGCGCGCTCCCGTAGAAGCCTTCCCGGCAGCGCTCGCAGCGGGCGCCGGTCGTGTTGAACAGGCAGCGCAGGCAGTGGCCCGACAGCGGGTCGCAGTTGCCCACGGCGTTGGGGTCCACGTTCCCGCTGCACTGGCACCGCCGACAGGGCTGGGGGTCCCCAGAGAGCCCCAGCGGGTCCCCGAAGAAGCCATCGTCGCAGGTCTCGCAGCGCCGTCCTGTGGGGGGAGAAAGGGCCTGGGTGGAGGAGCAGGCCGGGGAGGCCAGCCTGCGGGGCCCCCAGGGTGCGGGTTGGCTGAACCTCAGCAAGCGCCCTGGTCTCTTTGTGGGCAGAGCGTGGGCCCCGGGGTCAGCGGACCTGGGGTGGGGCCTCGCTCAGCCATCAGCTGGCCGTGCGGTCTTGGGCAAGTCACGGTGCGTCTCTGAACTCAGGGTCCCCATCTGCAAAGGGGGGCAGGGCTAACGAGAGGTTGGGGAGATCCCTTGTGCAAAGCTCCCGCACAGGGCCTGGATGGTGAATGGTCAGCCTCAGGGGCTGCCCTCTCCTAGTCCTCATCACCCAGGTCGTCATCACCGTCCTCCTCATCAGCTCCTGGGTCATCACCTTCACCACCACCAACACCGTGATCAGAATCTTCATCATCACCCATGAACTTCATCTGGACCAGCACCACTGTCCCTTCCAGCAGCAGCATCTTCATCACCATCTTGTCCCTTCATCATCATAATCTTCATCACTATCTTGTCCCTTCATCATCATCTTCATCACCATCTTTCCCCTTCATCATCATCACCATCACCATCATCATCATCATCATCATCACCACCATCAACATCACCAGCTTGTCTCCTTCATCATCACCATCATCATCATCATCATCACCATCTTCATCACCATCTTTCCCCTTCATCATCATCTTCTTCTTCACCATCTTGTCCCCTTCATCATAATCTTCATCACCATCTTGTCTCCTTAATCTCTTCTTCTTCTTCACCTTGTCCCCTTCATCACATCATCATCTTCATCACCACCTTAACCATCAGCCACTTCACTGTCACCATTTCATCTCAGTCATCACCTTTGTCATCACATCCATCGTCTGCGTCATCGTCATCTCGATCACCGTCTTCTTCACCATCTTCATCCTCATCACTGTCTTCCCTGTCACTCTCGGCATCACCTTCCTCGTCGCTATCTTCTGTGTTGCTGCCACCCTCTTCCTCGTCCTCCTCTCACGCATGTCCCACCTGAGCTGTGGCTGCTTCCTCGCTGTGGTTCCTGCTCCCTTTCCCTCTCCTGCTTCCCAGGGCCCTGAACCTCCTCTGGCCTGTTCACTCCTGACCCCTGCCTGCCTCCTGGGTTTGACCTGGGGTTTCTGCCCCATCTCCCAGCCCTCGGGTTCCCTGGGAGCCTCAGAAACGGCGGTGCCTAGGAGGCTTTTGGAGGGTTGTGACCGGGGAGGTCCACTCTGGACACAGATAGGACATAAAAGGACATCCATGTTCCCCTCTTTGCAGGAGAAAGACGGCTGGGGACTCTCACAGTCCCTCGGTCCCTGGGGGTGGCGGGACGACAGGCACACGCTCTTCTTGCCGCCTTCCCGTTATGTTCATCTTTGTGCGTCTACGGGTGGTTTCAATCGTTACAGTGCTATCGCTCGTTTTATGATTTAATTGACAGCCACTGTCACTGTGAGAGAGAGTGCCCTGTGTTCTCAGTGCTCAGCGTTCAGTCAAGTTAACATTACGAAGGCAGGCAACCTTGAACATGATATGGGAGAAAAGGGTCTGCTGGGAGCTCAGGGGAGATGCTGGCCCTGAGACTCTGAAGTAGACATGAAATAGACGGGCAGGAGGAGACAGGAGCCTGATGAAGGCTGAGGCCCTGCAGGACCTGGGAGGGGACAGCTCCCGGGGGCAGGAGGCCACTGTGAGGTCCCGGAAGGGCTGCCAAGGTCAGGATGAAAACACAAGAAGAAGTGAAAGACGTTCTGGAGAAGGAAGGCGGTGTGGTTGGCCAGCGATGTGAGAGCAGTTAATGCCACTGAGCTGCCCACCTAAAAATGCTGAAGCCCTTGGTTGAGCATTGACCTGTGAACCAGGAGGTCACGGTTTGAATCTTGGTCAGAGCACATGCCCGGACTTCGGGCTTGATTCCCAGTAGGGGGCGTGCAGGAGGCAGCCGATCTATCCTTCTCTCTTATCATGGATGTTTCTATCTCTCTCTCCCTCTCCTTTCCTCTCTCTCTAAAATAAAACTAATAAAAACATATATTTTTAAAAATGCTTCACCGGGCAAATTTGATGCTACACATTTTGACATAATTTGAAAAAATGAATAACAGAATCAACCAAAAACTTAAGCGGGCGAATCGCAGGCTCTCTCAGCAAAGCTGTTTAAAAACACAGATGTGCAGGGCGGGCTGTGTCCGCGTGGGAATGAGGAGGGGGAGGCTGGCATTTTCTAAGAGCTGAGCGTTCTTTTCATCTTGTTAATCCTCATCCCAGCATGCTTTTTCCCACTGATTTTTTTCCGAGAGATTGGAAAGGAGGAAAGGAGGGAGGGAGAGTGAGAGAGAGAGAGAGTGAGAGAGAGACTTGGATGTGAGAGAGACACATCGATTGGTTGCTTCCCGCACAAGCCCTGACTAGGGGGGCCAGGGATTGAACCCACAACCCAGGCACATGCCTTTGACCAGAAATCAAACCTGAGACCGTATGGTCCTCAGGCAGGTGCTCTAACCACTCAACTACCAGCCAGGGCTGCAAGCTGCAAGTATAAGCCGAGGTTTCTGCCCTGACGCATCTGCCAGGGAACTCAGAAACAGACTCTGAGCGACAGAGCCTGGCTCAGCGAGACCCGGGCCCAGACCTGGGGCTTTCACAGCCTCCCCCGGACACGCTCCACGGCCCAAGTTCTGCCGGGAACCCCCAGCAGCCGGACCCTGACTGAGGTGCCACGGGACCCCGTGTCCCCAGAGGTCAAGCCTGCCACCCCTCAGCCGGCCCTTCCTCACCTGCCCCCCTCCACACCCAGGACCCCCCTCCTGGAGCCGCTCACCTCTCTGGCCCGGGGGGCAGTGGGTGCACACCACCTCCCCGCTCTCCGGGATGGTCGTGCAGGACGACTGTCCAGGGCACGGGCAAGGCTGACAGTCGTCGGCTCGGCCCGAGAAGGGGTTGCCATAGAAACCCGGCAAGCAGCGCTCACAGGACGGGCCCTCGGTGTGGTGGCCGCACTGGCAGATCCCTGATGGACAAGATGAGCGTGGTTAGCACCGTCGGAGCCAAAGGAAACTCCAAAGACAGGGAGTGGGCTCCTGGTGGTGGGGGTAAGAGAGCACGTGCCGGCAGAACAGGGTCTGGGGGAAGGAGGGAGCCTTCCAGGGCGGAGGCAGCAGGGCCCCAGGATGAGAGTCCACCTCGGGTTCACGCCCGCTGTGTGAACCTGGACAAACACTCCAACACCCTGCACCTCAGTGTCCTCACCTGCAAAATGGGCACAACACCCTCAACTGGGCTCTGGCCGCCAAGGTTCCCACCCGGATTTGATGCAGCCAGAGCACTCTGCACGGTCCCCGGCGCGCAGACTTCTTACTAGTTATCATTCCCGTATTCTGCCGCCACACTCTACCCGAACCAGTAGGCGGCGCCGCTAACGACTCCGCTAGTTTCCCCTTCCCCTTCCTCCTAACACAGGGCCCAGCGGGACGGTGACAGACCCAGAATCCTGGGTGTGACATGAGGCTCCGTGTAGGGCGTCTCTGGGTTCTCAGTGGCCCCCTGCCCACAGGTTTCTGGTGGGGGGGGATTCTGCCAACCCCTTCTGCAGCCCACAGCCCCTGGAGGGTGCTCAGAGTGGGGGGCTCTGGGGAGGGAGGCTCCGGCCATGGCCTGGGTCAGGAGGCTGGTTGGCAGGACTGCCACAGGGGAAAGGGGAACCGGTGGCTGTGGAAGGGGGGTGTCTCAGGGGAACCGTCATGCCTGCCCTGCTCTCCACCGGTCCCTGCCTTGGTGCAGCAGCCACAGCTCACGACGCCTCCGTCTGTCCAGGGTGCGTAGCAATGGCCCCGCCCACTGGACACATGGGGACTTGTGGGCAGGAAGGCGTGGCTTGGCCCGGGGAGCTGAGGGAGGACAGATCGGTCCCATCCCACGAGTGGGCTCCGCTCCCTCGGCAGGGGCTGCCTGGAGCATCGCAGGGCAGGATTACAAGCCCCCCCATCTGGGCTCGGCTGGTGATGCCTGCCACGGCACAAGTCAGGTGGAGGCGCCTATGTGTGCGTCCTCCTGGCCAGTCCGCTGATTGCCAGGGGCCTGTCCTCTGTCAGCTCCCATGGGGCCTGCAGAAAGCTGAGCAGGGGCTTCCCTTCTGAGACCCCGCCGGCTCCTGGACAGCTGCCGGGTGCTGACCCCCCATGACCTGTGTGCGAGGCCTGTGCCCAGCCCCGTCCAGTCCCTCCAGGCCAGTGACCTCCAGGGAGGTCCTCCTGGGTTTCCCCTGCCGTCAATGGGGAGGAACCGCAGGGAGTGAACTGGTGGAGGAGCAGCTCTGCCACCTACTGGCCACGTGGCCTCTCTGAGCTTTAGGCAGAGAGGACGGGATGGGTCCTGGCATCCCAGGGCATCTTGCAGGATTCAATGATGCGGTGGTTACCAAGGCGCCCTGATTGGCACACACCCACGGCCGACCCTGCTCTGGGTGCAGCCCTGACGGGGTGCCAGGGCACTCACCGGTGTTAGGGTCACAGGTGCCGTGCCCATTGCAGGTGCAGGGGACGCAGTTGGCATAGGGACCCCCCAGGGGCGTCTCCCTCTTGTATCCCGGGGCGCAGGCTTCACAGAACTGGCCCACGTAGCCCTTGGGACAGGTGCACGTCTCCACCCAGGAGGCCGGTGGGGAGGGGCCCCGCTGGGCCGACAGGAGCCGGACCTCACTCAGGAGCACCTGGCCTGGGAGCGGAGGGAGAGAGGGAGAAAGGGAGAAAGGGAGGGAGAGGGAGAGAGAGAGAGAGAGAGAGAAACGTTTCTCCCCGAACCTTTCTATTCACACATGCGCCAGGCTGAGCATTCCTGGCCCCTGTACACAGAGGCAGCCCACGCGTCATTCATTATTCTTTAAAAACAGTCAAATCAAGAGCAAAGGACAGCCCTGACCGGGTTGGCTCAGTGGATAGAGCGTCGGCCTGCAGACTCAAGGGTCCCAGGTTCAATTCTGGTCAAGGGCATGGACCTTGGTTGCGGGCACATCCCCAGTGGGGGGCATGCAGGAGGCAGCTGATAGATGTCTCTCTCTCATCGATGTTTCTAACTCTCTATCCCTCTCCCTTCCTCTCTAAAAAATCAATAAAAAATATATATTTTTTTTAAAAGAAAAAGGACAGTGAGGCTCTCTTCAGGACGAGCCGTAGATACCGCCGGAAATGTTATGGGGGGCGTCCTCTCTGGGGGTCATGAAAGGCGCCCATTGGACAAGGGTGATGCCACTCGCCGTCCGCAGGCCGTCAGCTGCACACATCAGCGTGGCCAGGAGCGGGCGGGGCCCTCGCGCACGTGTGCGTGTGAACGTAAATCGGAGGCGCTAAGATCATCCTTCCCACGGCAACAACCAGAATCCCCGGGCAGAGTCTGAGCACCGGGCCCTGGGAACCCATGGAGGGCCGAGCGGGCGGGACACCTGTCACGGGAACATGGGGGCACCGTCTCCAATGGAAAACGTGCCCCCTGCGGCCTCACGTCCCCGCTCTGAGGGGTCAGTCTGAGGACACACGTGGGCGAGGACACGCAGCCCAGACGGGCCGCTCTGTCCCGGTCCTGCGTGCGGGGCGGGACCGGAAACCATTCCCCGTCTCCGGGGAACGGGCTGCTGGCACTGCGTGGAGCACCCCGGCCACCAATGGCCCACGTGCCCGCAGACGGGCAGGCTTTCCCGCGGATGAGGACAGAGGTCAACCCGCCAGACGCAGCAGAGCTGAAATCAGCCAGCGGCCGGCGCTGGACGGGGCGGCCCTATTTCTACATTTAAAAGGTGCGGACGCCAGTCGTGCACACAGAAGGGCCAGGAGAGATGGGCCCGGAATGTTATGCGTGGGAAGGGGGGGTTCGGAGGTGGGTAGAGGGAGGGTCTGTGTGTCCACTGGCCTCTCCAGTCCACCCCAGCACCAGCCTGGGCTGGCTCAGGGGGTGCCTGTAAGTGTCTGGAGACTAGAGGTTGAATGAATGGCGGAGGCACTGGGAGCTTCTGGAAAGGAGGAAAATGAACTTCCTGCCGGGGGCGGGGGCAGTATAGGGGACCTAGGAGTGGCCTGGGAGCCGGGGAGCTTTGGGGGTTCTGGGGGTGAAGGCCAGTCCATCACAGCTGCAAAGAGAAGGAACTGGAACAGGCTGGGTCCCACCCGCAAGCCTGGGACTCAGAGAGGAGGGAGGGCTGGCCTCGAAGGACCCCTCCGCCCCTGGGAGCGAGTCTGGGGGTGCTGTCACACGGTGGGCTCCGCGCAGAGGTGACCTGCCACCACGGCTGGCACCAGCGGCTCGTGGCTGCCTCACTGGCCACGCCCCTGTCTGCCCGGCCCCGCCCCTGCCCTCAGCACCCACGCTGCCCACGGGCGACACGGCAATGGGGACAATCACCGTCTGCCCGCGGGAGGCTCCACACGGGCGGGCCCGCTGCCCCTGCGGGTCTGTGGTCACTGACCTGAGGGGCTGGGGCGGGTCCGCAGGCGCAGGGCGGTCAGGTTGGCGAGCAGCCGCTGGAAGTGGAAGGCGGGCAGCGGGGGGGCCGCGTCCTCCGAGGTCTCCTGCAGCCTGGCGGGGGGGGGAAGAGGAAGGTGAAACCAGAACCTGAGACGGGCTGGGGATGGGGGCTCCCAGCATGCGTGGACCTCAGGGCCACCTGCCCACCCACCCCGCTCGGGACAGAGCGGACACTCACTGGAACTCCAGCTGCACCTCCCCGGGCTGCGCGGCGTCCGGGGGCCCCGACAGGCGGGAGTGGGCCAGGGTCAGGGCCAGGCCGGCCCCTTCCAGCCTCAGCTGCACGGGGGGCGGGGAGCCCCCGGGCGGCACCCGGAAGGTGAGGGTGAGGGGCTGCCCGTAGCTGAACCGCTGGTCGCCCAGGAACTTGTCTGAGGGCGAGAGGGAAGGCAGTGACCTGATTTCAGTGGCTGCTGCTTTTCCTGGCAGCCGAGCACCCCGACAAGATAGACGGACGGGAGTAAGAAAGCAGAGGCACCCCGGGGCTCAGGGGCTCGGCCACTCCCTAGGTCACCCCTGGGCTAGTGCCCTGCGGTCACTGTCCTGACCTCCGGGCTGTCACGTCTGACCGGGGACAGAGGAGGGTGTGTGGGAGCAGAGGACACGCAAAGAGGCGCGTGGACCACGTGTCAGATGAGTGAGACTCAGAGCGAGGAGCAGGGACGCGTGTCACGTGGGGGCTGAGCAGGTGCCCATGGCCCCAGAGCCCCCGCTTCCGATGGGAAGAGGCTGTGGCACCCCAACACACACAGCCCTAGCCCTGCTGCCTCCTGCCCGCCAGCGCTCCGGGGAGCTGAGGCTGGAGTCACGCAAGGTCAGGGGTTAGAGCTCAAAACAATCAGAACTCCTTGCTTTTTCTGCAGGAATCCCAGGCTCTGGCACGGGGTGCGGTGCCTGGGGGTGGGGGTGAGGGGCGGATGGGAGAGCGCGGGCACTGCCCGGGTGTGACAGTGGCCGGACGGGGCCCCGGGTGGCACTGCTGGGACCGGGAAGCAGGGCTCCAGCCTGCTCTGCAGGGCGTGGGGTGGGCGGAAACAGGCCCCCGGGGTGTCTGGATCCCCACCCCCCAGCACCCTGAATATGTATGCTGCAGGCTGGGGGCGGGCTGGGGGAGGTGCGGTAAGGCGGCAGGTGGCAAGCAGGCTGTGCATCAGCGGCCTGATGGGTGAACATAGTTACCCAGCTGGGCCCCCCCTGGCCACGGGGCCTTAAAGATGGGCAGGAAGTCAGAGGGGTTCTCAGCGGGCAGAGGCAGAGGCAGAGGCCCCGCCAAGGAGCGCAGTGGCCTGGGCGGCCGGAAGCCAGAGGCGGGAGCGGATTCCCTCCAAGGGCCTCTGAGGGCGCGGGTCTGCCCGCACCTCGATGTCAGCCCCCAGGGACCCTCCGGACTGGCACTCCGGGGCACCGAGAGGCACGTTTGTGCTGCTGCCGGCGGCTGGGGGTACCTGGTGCCGTGAGCTCCTCCTCAGCTTCGGGGTTCAGGGGGAGCCCTCTGGGGCTCCAGCGTGCGGGCTGCTCCGGGTCCCCATCACGGCCAGCCCACCAGCCATCGGCTCCTGGACAGCAACACACACACACACACACACACACACACACAGGCCCATGAGACGCTGAGGGCGGCCTGGACGCCCGCTTTCCTGGCCCCGGGTGCTCCCAGAGGCCTGCGCTCCGGGGGTTGGGGGGGGGGGAGGTGGGCAGAACTGGCCACAGGCCCGGTGCCCGGGAGAGCCGGCCGGTGACAGCCTGGTGCCCCAGCCGGCAGCTCCCCGCCCCCCGGAGCCAGGCGGGCCCTTCGGCTGGGAGGCAGCCCCAGAGCAGCTGGAAAGCCAGGGACCTGGTCCTGTTTGGGGGGTGGTCTGACCCCTGGGCCCGCGCTGCCGCCGTGGGGACATCACGTGGAAACAGGAGGACACAGCCCGTCCACCCTGATGTGGGGTGGGGCGGGGGGACTTCAGAGAATCTCCTGCCTGGCCCTCACGGCCCTGTCCTTCGTGGGTCCCGAGCCGCTGCCCCAGGGAGGCCACCGGGTCAGGAAGCGGCCAAGCGTGAACGGGAACCCAGCCTCCGGCCCGGCCAGTCCAGCCCCCACTCGCCCTGGTGACGGCAGTGTGGCCCTCCCACCATGCACCGTCTGGCATAGAGCAAGGGACCCCAGGGGCCTGGGGGGATGGAGTGGGGGCCTGGCACCTGGGGCACCTGCAGGGCGAGGAGGGAGGGATGGAGAGAGGCAGAGAAGTCAGAAAGGGGAGGCTCAGATGAGGCTCTGCTCCTCCCTGGCGGTGTGACCCTGAGCAAATGACCTAACCTCTCTGACGTCATTGCCTCATCTGCCAACGGGGGCCATGACACACGTATGGTCCCGGCGGCGGCAATCCTCAGCCTTTATATGCATACCCTGGGGGGTCCCTGAGACTCGGAGGGGGCCGTGAGGTCGGCCTGTCTTCTTCCTAACACTCAGGCGCATTGCAGTCTCCGTTCTCTCCCTCACACACAGGCAGGGTGGAGTTTTCCAGAAGCCACAGGCGTGTGACGCCACCACAGGCAATGGCAGAAGCCGCGGTGAGAACCGGCCGACCGCCGTGAAGCCAGACCGCGGGGCGAGGCGCAGAAATGGAGGACGAGGGTGCTCTTCTCACAAAGGCGGTCTTTTAAAAAGTTATCTCTGCCCTGGCCTGTTCGGCTCAGTGGATAGAGCGTCGGTCTGCAGACTGAAGGGTTCCGGGTTCGATTCCGTTCAAGGCGGCATGCCTGGGTTGCAGGCACATACCCAGTGGGGGGTGTGCAGGAGGCAGCTGACTGATGTTTCTCTCTCATCGATGTTTCTGACTCTCTATCCCTCTCCCTTCCTCTCTGTAAAAAATCAATAATATATATATATTTTAAAGTTATTTCTGCCCTAGCCAGTTTGGCTCAGTGGATAGAGCGTCAGTCTACAGACTGAAGGGTCCTGGGTTCAATTCTGTTCAAGGGCGAGTGCCTGGGTTGCAGGCTCGATCCCCAGTAGCCGGTGTGCAGGAGGCAGCTGATCGATGTTTCTCTCTCATCAATATTTCTAACTCTTTATCTCTCTCCCTCCTCTCTGTAAAATCAATAAAATATATTTAAAAAAAAAGTTTCTTCTTTCAGGTGGATGTCATTTTTTATTGTACGTTTCCTATCGTTGCTTTTAAGAATAGATGTTTTCAAGTCACTGCTTTAATTTCTAAGACAGAACGTATCCACATACACAGCCCACACGAATAAGAGTGCTCGGAGGGCCTCAGTAATGTTCCAGAGCATGCAGGAATTCGGAGGTCAGAATGGCTGGAACTTCTGTCCGAGGGAGATGGTGAGTGAATGAGAGGAAACCAGGGCCTCCCTCAAAGCGAGGGCAAATAGCCACTGTTCTTAGGAGCTAAACCCGGGGTCCCCACCTGAAGCTAACACTCTAGACTCTCCTGCGCCCATTCCAAACCCTTCTCTGTCCTGCTTTCTGCGCGGCGTCCAGCAGAGGGCGCACTGCCCCCACGCCTGGGGCGCCTCCGAGCCAATGCCTGAGTTTCTGTCTCTGGCTGACACTCTCCTCCACCCTGTGGGAGATGTAGGTCGTCCCCTGCATCCCCACCCCCGGACCCCCGCAATACCACCCACCCTGGGCCCTCCCAGCGGAGTCACAGCAGGAGTCCACGCAGGCTGGGATGTAATGCAGAGTTCAGAGCTCTGATGCTTTCCTGCTGCAAAGATGCACCTGTGCCACCTGGAGTTGGGGACCTTGGGCACCATGGCACCCCTGGACCCTGGGCCCTGGGCCCAGAGAGAACACCTGCACAGTGACTGAGAGACAAACTCAGACGCTGGCAAACCCTGGTGCCAACAACTATGTTCCGTGACCTACCTTTTCTGGGCCTCAGGTCCTGCATCTACAAAATGGCCATGAGGGCACCTAAGTACAGGGATTCCGTGAGGTTCCCTGTGATAAAGAGCACGCTGCCTGGCATACAGCAGGTGCTCAATAAACGCAGGCAAGGGGCTTGAGCTAAACCCCCAGCACTAGGTGGACCCCCAGGCAGGCCAATCTTGACTGTCAGTTCCCCCACAGGATCCGGAGGCGGCCTTCTCCCCAGCCTTCCCACAGCACAAAGGCTGCTGGAGACGGAGGGAAAGGCAGGGTCAAGGGGAGCTGAGGGCTGCAGGGAGGCACTGGTGGGCACAGCGGGCCCCATCTGGCATGGCTGGCCTGGGTGCCTGTGGGGGGCGTCTGGGCTGGGGCCTGAGGCTGCTCCTCATCCCTCTCCCCCCTCCCACCTCTGCAGGACCCCCCAGAGGAGGAGGGGCCCCACCTGGGCCGGGAGAGGACCCTCGGAGGCGGTTTGGGGGCCCTCCTTACCCAGGCAGAAGTCGGAGAGGATGTGCCGGGCCCGGAACCCGGCAGCGGCCGCGCACACCTTGGAGTGGCCGTAGCAGAAGCAGCTGCTGCAGCCGGCGGGGTTGTGGGGCTGCAGGTTAAAGGTCCCGGGACGACATCTGGAATGGGAGCGGGCCACGCCCACGGGGCCGAGTGAGTGGCGAGGCTCGGGGACCCCAGCTGCACGTGCGCACACAGACACACACACACACACACACACACACACACACACACGCACACACACACGCAAAGGCACGCTCAGAACCCCGGGAAACACGTAAGAGAACTGTTTTCCGGATTTACGGGAGGTCTGCAAAGCCAGCACAGTCCCGGGGCCTCCTCCCCAGCGCCCCCGGTGGCCACACCTGTCACTGCATGGGACAAGGATCCAGGCCAGGGGTCCCCACCGGGCCCTATTCCTGGCGGAAGTCCAGACTGAACCGGGATTCACCCCTTCCCCCACCAATGTTTCTGCTGCTCCCCCATTTCAGCCGTGGCACCCAGCCCTGTCCTCGGCTCCCCAGTCCCCATAGCCGATCTGTCTCCGTCTCCCACAACCTGGGCACTTCTGAAGGCACAGGCCAGGTTTTTTGTTTTTGTTTTTATAAATATATTTTATTGATTTTTTACAGAGAGGAAGGGAGAGGGATAGAGTTAGAAACATCGATGAGAAAGAGACACCGATCAGCTGCCTCCTGTACACCCCCGACTGGGGATGTGCCTGCAACCAAGGTACATGCCCTTGACCGGAATCGAACCCGGGACCTTTCAGTCCGCAGGCCGACGCTCTATCCACTGAGCCACATCCGTCTCGGCCGGGCCAGGTTTATTTTGGAGCACGTCCCTCGGTGTGGGTTTGCCTGACGTTTTCCCATGACTAGACCGAGGTGGTGGATAGTGGGGAGAAAGAGCGGCAAAGCAGCCTTCTTGCCCCAATACGCCGTGGGAAACGACCCCCTGTGGTGTCACTGGCCACTAAACCTTCCCCACTCAGTGCAGGGGCTGCCCGCCAGGTTTGTCTGCTACAGAAAGGTCAGACTTATTCACCAGAAGCAAATCACTAATCCCGCCCACCATCAAGTTCAGGGGCGTTAGGCTCCACCTCCCGGAGGGGGCGGGGTGAATAACAAATCAGGGACCTTGCTGAAACCACATAAAATTCATGTGCATTTTGAGGGAGACGTGTGGGGGCCACGGGAATATCCTGTTTCCCCTGGGAGTCCCGCCCCCTCCTGGCAGCAGCCAGCAGCCGCTCCTGCCTGCGGGGTCCCTCAACTGCTGACGACGACTTTCTGCTCCCCTCCTTGCTTCCTTCCGCAGGAGTAATTTGGAATTCTGCCCTCGCTGGTTTGGCTCAGCGGATAGAGTGTTGACCTGGGGACTAACGGGTCCCGGGTTCGATTCAGGTCAAGGCCACATGCCGGGGCTGTGGGCTTGATCCCCAGTGGGGAGCATGCAGGTGGCAGCTGATCAGTGATTCCCGCTCATCACTGATGTTTCTATCTCTCTCGCCCTCTCCCTTCCTCTCTGAAATCAATAAGTATATATACATATATATATATATATATATATATATATATATATATATATTTTTAAATAATGATTTGGAATTCCTCTGCAGGGGAGACTCGGCCCTCAGTCCCACACTGAGGGACGTGCTCCAAAATAAACCTGGCCCGCCAAAACGGTGTGGTTCAGTGGATAGAGCATTGGCCTGCGGACTGAAAGGTCCCGGGTTCAATTCCGGTCAAGGGCATGTACCTTGGCTGCAGACACATCCCCAATAGGGGGTGTGCAGAAGGCAGCTGATCGGTGTCTCTTTCTCATCAATGTATTCACTGACTTGTCGCTGTGCACGGGGTGGACCCGGGAACTGATTTGCCACCCATTAGAACCCAGCGGCTCTGCTGGCTCCAGCCTGGGGGTGAGCTCCCTCAGGCCTCTGGACTCGGGCCCATCTGGCTGGGTTCTGTTTCTGTGTTTTTGTTTTCCTTGGTTGTTTTTTAGACCTGTTTTTGTTTTTAAGCACTTTTTTTAAAAAAATAAAAAATCTGTTTTTCTTTTCTGGTGCTGCGGAACAGCCGAGTTCCTCTGCCTGCCCCACTCCGGCCCCTGGATCAGCCGTCTCTCCCGGAGCCCTGAGGGGCGATTAACAAACAGGGCCTGGTCTGCAGCCCCGGGACCGTCTGAGCCCCCAACTCAGATGGAAGCTGCTGCTGCTGCCGCCCCGCAGGACACACGTCGCCCGGGCTTGATGGCAGCAGCTGGAGCGAGGGCCTGCGGCAGCACTGGCCACCAGGACGCCGGGTGGTGGGGCAGAGCCGGGGAAACCGGCTGGGGTCTGGTTCCCTGCCTCCATGCTGCCTCCTCACTGGAGGGGTCTCAGAGGAGGGAGATGAAGCAGGGAGTCCAGTTCCCACCCCAGAGCCCCCAGGCCCTGCGTGGACGAGGTGGGGGGCGGCCTGGGGCTGGCTGTGGGCAGAGTCAAAGCCAGGGCCGCTCCGGCGCTGCCTCTTCCTGGACCAACACGGGCCCAGCGCGCTGCCTGGGCTACACAGTCCACAGGGTCAGGCGGTGTCAGATCCCACACACACAGGCCCGGGCAGAGAAGCAGGTCCCCGCAGACCTGCACCGGCTGCAAAGGGTGTCAGAGTTCGGAGCCAGGAACACTGCGTGCGCTTGAGGACGGAAATGGCCTCTGTGGGTCAGCCCCACGCTGGAGCTCGGAGCCCCAGACTCACGAAGGAGGGAACTTTGCAAAGTCCTTCTGCCCCGTTGAGCTTTAAACGCTGTCTGTGTGCCAGGA
This sequence comes from Lasiurus borealis, assembly GCA_004026805.1. Lineage (NCBI taxonomy): Eukaryota > Metazoa > Chordata > Mammalia > Chiroptera > Vespertilionidae > Lasiurus > Lasiurus borealis. Next base: position 27,949 of record PVJN01016718.1, read on the forward strand.
TGGGCTGGCACCAGGTGAACCTCAGCGCAGTAGGTGCTTTGCGGAGCAGGGCATAGAGGAGGGTTCTGAGGTGACGGCAGGGCTCAGGATAGAGACTGCCGGCCCACTGGTGTGTCATCCACCCTGGTGAGGATGATGCAGGGGAGGATCTGGTGGTAGTGCTCCATTAGTGATGTCTGCCCTGGGTGTGAGATGGGAGGGTGTGGTGGTGCTCTATCAGTGATGTCTGTCCTGGGTGTGGGAGGGCAGGGTGTGGCAGGGCTCCATTAGTGATGTCTGCCCTGGGTGTGAGTTGGGAGGGTTTGGCAGTGTTCCATTAGTGATGTCTGCCCTGGGTATGGAATGAGAGGGTGTGGCGGTGCTCCATTAGTGATGTCTGCCCTGGGTGTGTGTATGGGGGAAGGGTGTGGCGGTGCTCCATTAGTGATGTCTGCCTTGGAGTGAGATGGCAGGGTGTGGCAGTGCTCCATCAGTGATGTCTGCCCTGGGTGTGAGTTGGGAGGGTGTGGGAGGGGAGGGTGTGGCAGTGCTCCATTAGTGATGTCTGCCCTGGGTGTGGGAGGGGAGGGTGTGGTGGTGCTCCATTAGTGATGTCTGCCTTGGAGTGAGATGGCAGGGTGTGGCAGTGCTCCATCAGTGATGTCTGCCCTGGGTGTGAGTTGGGAGGGTGTGGGAGGGGAGGGTGTGGCAGTGCTCCATTAGTGATGTCTGCCCTGGGTGTGGGAGGGGAGGGTGTGGTGGTGCTCCATTAGTGATGTCTACCCTGGGTGTGGGAGGGGAAGGTATGGCAGTGTTCCATTAGTGATGTCTGTCCTGGGTGTGGAATGAAAGAGTGTGGTGGTGCTCCATTAGTGATGTCTACCCTGGGTGTGGGAGGGGAGGGTGTGGCGGTGCTCCATCAGTGATGTCTACCCTGGGTGTGAGATGGCAGAGTGTGGCAGGGCTCCATCAGTGATGTCTGCCCTGGGTGTGAGATGGAAGGGTATGATAGTGTTCCATTAGTGATGTCTGGGTATGGGATGGGAGGGTGTGGAATGAGAGGGTGTGGTAGTACTCTATTAGTGATGTCTGCCTTGGAGTGAGATGGCAGGGTGTGGCAGGGCTCCATTAGTGATGTCTGTCCTGGGTGTGGGAGGGGAGGGTGTGGCAGTGCTCCATTAGTGATGTCTGCCCTGGGTGTGGGAGGGGAGGGTTATGGTGTGGATGTCATATATTTGCTGTCCCCGGATGAGATGATCTCCCCTGTCCTCTTCAGCTAGTTCTTTCCAGGATTATGAACTAGAAACATGAAGATGTATTTTCAAGGTGATGCTCCATCCATGGTGCCGGGCACAGCATCAACAGAGGGTAAAACCTTCAGGGAACCGCCTAGAAGGACCATGCCCCCTGCGCCTCCCCCACCGCAGCCCGAGGCCACTCCTCACAGGCTGGTCACCAGAAGTACGCGCCTACCTGTCGCACAGGCTGCCCTCCACGTTCTCTTTGCAGGGGCAGCGCCCGCTGCGCGGGTCACAGGTGCCCAGGCTGCCGGCGGGACTGCAGGTGCAGGGTCTGCCCAGGAGACAGGACATGGGGAAGGGGAGCGACTCCAGAAAAGGAACGGCCCACCCTCCCGGGAAGGAGCCCCTCCACCTTCCCCGTTCCTGCGAGGACAGGAGGCAGATGGGCCCACAAGCCTGCATCCCCCCCACTTCACTGCTCCCACCTTGCCAAGGAAGGGACCATCCGCTCACCTGAAGAGCAACCCCTCTGCCTGCCCACCGCTCACCCGTCCATCCAGTCATCCATCCCCTCGCTCATCCACCTGTGCATCCTCCCGTCCACCTGTCCATGCACCCATCCACCCACCCACCTACCCTGTTTCCCCGAAAGTAAGACATCCCCGAAAATAAGACCTACTTCCAATTTTGCCTCTTGCTATCATATAAGGCATCCCCCCGAAAATAAGACCCCTTGATAATAAGGCCTCTCCCGAACATCAGGCCTCCCTGGAATAGAAGGCCCCCGAAGCTACCGTCAGGCATCTGACTCCTGATTTAAAGAGACCTCGCCCTGCCTGACCAGCTCCGGCTGCGCTGCGGCCCATCCGTGAGCTGGTTGGTGATGACAACGACCACCATACTGTCTACAGGTCATACATTTCCTTTTTTTTTTTTTTGGTTCAACAATAAATGTGTACCGTCTTCTTCTTCATGGAAAAATAAGACCTCCCCTGAAAATAAGGCCTAGCGCATCTTTGGGAGCAAACATTAATGTAAGACACGGTCTTATTTTTGGAGAAACAGGGTATCCACTCACTCACCCATGCACCTTCCATCCAACCGCCCATCCAGTCCCTATGTCCCGCCACGTGCCCCGGCCGGGCCGCCCACACCCCCGGCGCTGCCACCCCACCTGCAGCCGCCCTCGCTGAGCGAGTGGAACCCGGGCCGGCAGCGGTCGCACTTCCAGCCCGTCACGGTGGCCTTGCAGGTGCAGGTGCCCGCGTCGTCACACTGCAGGCGCAGGGAGCCTGGGGGCCGGAGGGGGGGGGGAGACACAGGGCGTCAGGGGCCGGATGGGGCGCGGCCGGCGGCGGCCGTGGGGGCAGCCGGGCCCACTCACCTGCCGGGTGGCAGTCGCAGGGCCGGCAGGGCGTCCCGGGCCTCCAGCGGTAGAAGTTCTCCTGGCACAGCTCGCAGTGCGGCCCCGCCGTGTGGTCCCGGCAGTGGAGGCAGCGCCCGCCGCGGCCCGTGCTGCGGAAGAGCTGCGGGTCGAACGTGCACTGCTCGGAGAGGCCGCTGCAGTTGCAAGCTGTGGGTGGGAGGAGGGGGGGGGCTGTCAGTGGCCGTGGCAGGTGCCCACCAGCCTCCTTCTGTGGCATGAGCAGGCAGCTCGGGGCTGGTCACAGATGGAGTTCAGGCCTGGCTTGATCAAGGATATGGAGACCCATGGATCCATCTTCCCAAACAGGGTACTTTTTAAATTTTTTACAGAGCGGAAGGGAGAAGAATAGAGAGTTAGAAACATCGATGAGAGAGAAACATTGATCAGTTGCCTCCTGTACACCTCCTACTGGGGATGTGCCGGCAACCAAGGTATGTACCCCTGACCAAAATCGAACCTGGGACCCTTGAGTCTGCAGGCCGATGCTCTATCCACTGAACCACACCGGTCAGGGCAAAACAGGGTACTTTTAAGAGCAGAGGGGGCACCGTTAGTAAATATCCCCAACACAGGACCGTCTGAGGCAGTGGTTTTCAACCTTTCTAACGCCACGACCATTTAATACAGTTCCTCGTGCTGTGGTGAATTGTAACGTAAATATGTGTTTTCTGGTGGTCTTAGGCGACCCTGCTAGCGGTTCTCCACCTGTGGATCACTGCTGTAGACCCTGAGACCATCAGAAAACAGGTCACAGCCCACAGGTTGAGAACCGCTGAATCTGAGGCCATCGAGGACAGCCACCCAGCATGAGTCACAGACAGGCTGCCTCGGAGTGGTATTGGCTCACTGCAGGGTCTGTGGATCTGGGTGAGCCTGGTCCCCAGTGACCACGGCAGGTGAGTGGGTCTGGCTCTCCCCGCCGCCAGCCTCAGCGGCATGGAAAGTCCAGTCTCCCCTCATTCACGCACTGAGTCATTGCACACAATCCACGTGCTCAGGATCGGCTCTGTGATGGCTCCTGTGGTGAGCTCAGGGAGCAGGGAGAGTCCACTCCCCGCTCCCACAAGCACCCTGCACTCGGATGGAGGCCAGAAGGGGGAGGGCGCTAGGAGCTGAGGGGGGCCCTACAGCTGTCCTGGGAGGATGGGGCAAGTCTTCTTGGAGGGAGCCACAGTGATAGTGGCAGCTGAGGGGTGAGCAGGAAGGACCTGGCCGGTGCAGGAGGGGACGGAAGGAGGGGAGAGTCCCGGGCAGGAGGAGGATTAACTGTGGAACCAGAGGAGCAAGATTCCCCCAGTGTGTGCAGGGGGCGGGGTGTCCTGTGATGGGCAGGGAGGAGGGAGGGTGGGGACGCTGTTCAGTGGGACAGGACAGGGTGGAGGGCAGGGGCTGCCCCAGATAGAGGTCGGTAGAGCTTGACCCGGAGGCTGGCAGCGAGCTGCTCCTTGGAGGGGGGCTGTGGGGGGTTAGGCAGGTGAATGCAATCACACATGCACTTTCAGAAGACCCCCGGGGCCGCAGGCAGAGGAGGGCAGGCGGGAAGCCGGGCCGGCAGGGAGGCACGGAGGGGGAGAGGCAGGAAGGCGGGGGCTTGGGCGCCCAGGGAGGGGTGCTGGGGCACGAGCTGCACAGAAGGACGCAGATGGGCAGGAGGGATGTGGACGAGGCTGGATTCAGGGTTCAGGGGCAGCTGGGACTGGGGGCGGCACGAAGCCCCCGTTTGCAGGCTGGTGACTGGGAGGACCAAGACGTGGCCACGGGGTGTGGACGTGGCCGGAGAAGGAGCTGGCTCTGTGTCCTCACCATGGAGACGGCTCAGGCTCGGCCCGCGTGAGCCAGCAGCCAGGGGGAGGCAGGCCAGCGCGGGCAGCAGGAACCCATTAGGGTCCAGCGGACGGCACCCTGCCCCCCGGAACGGGCTGGGCCCGCCCTGTCCCGCTCTAGCGGCCGGAGACCGAGCCCAGCGGACAGAGCACCCGGGGCCCAAACTCCCACTAGCGGCAGCCAATCCCGCGGGGAGCCAGGCCTGGTGCCCGCCCCCCCCACACACACACTGGAGCCCCAAGCACACAGATGACTATCGGGGAGACAGGCAGGGCACGGGCTGGGAGGAAGGCGGTGGGTCCTCCTCCCCCCTCCCCCGGGCGTGCGCAGCCCCATGTCCCCGGAGCAGGGCTGACGGCCCATCCTCTCCACATGTGGTCCAAGCCACATCACAGGGGCAGGGACGGGGCAGGGCGGCCGGGGCTGGGGGCAGGCTGGGTGGGCCGCCCAGCACCCGGGACCGGGGGAGGGGGGCCTGGCTTTCATTAGCAGCTGCGGTTGCAGCCGTTGGAACAAAAGAACAACTTAGGGGGCCAGCCCTCCCACAACAAACACCTCGGCTGCGGGGGGCTTGGTCCCGGGAGCTGCTGGCGGGGGACCCTGACGATGCCAGGCCCCCCCTGCTGGCCCACTCTGGCGCCTCCTCACCCCGGCAGCGGCGTGGCCCACCCAGGAGCGAGCGGTCCCCACAGCCGGGTCCCAGGGAGCCTGTCTCCCGGCCTGCACCCCGGCCCCCAGCCCCCCGGCCCCCTGCACCCCAGTCCCCAGCCCCCCGGCCCCCTGCACCCCGGGACCCCCGGCCACTCACGCAGACACTCGTTGGCGGCCTCGGCGGTGCCCCGCGCCCACGGGCGGTCCTGGAAGAAGGGCAGGCAGCGCTCACAGTCAGTGCCCGTGGTGTTGTGCTGGCACCGGCAGGCCAGCCGGCCCTCGGCGTCCGGGGCGCACTCGCTGGCGTGGCCGTTACACTTGCACCTGGGGAGGGACGTGGAGGATGGGGGGCTCGGCACCGAGAGGGCGCCAATGCGGGACGGCCCCCCAGGTCATCGGAGGAGGGGTCAATCACAAATCCCTGTATTCCTGTGGGTGGGCCCGCTGCTCTGGCTCAAGGGTGAGTTTTTTTAAAAAATATATTTTAAATATATTTTATTGATTTTTTTTTTTTTTTTTACAGAGAGGAAGGGAGAGGGATAGAGAGTTAGAAACATCGATGAGAGAGAGAGACATCGATCAGCTGCCTCCTGCACACCCCCCGCTGGGGATGTGCCCACAACCAAGGTACAGTACATGCCCTTGACCAGAATCGAACCCGGGACCTTTCAGTCCGCAGACCGACGCTCTATCCACTGAGCCAAACCGGTTTTGGCTCAATGGCGAGTTTTATTGAGCACCTACTGTGTGCCCGGGACAACGGAAACGGACAAGCGGTTCTGAGCTCTGGTGACACGCAATCCCATCCCACGGCCCTCGCTCTGGCCCATTTCACAGATGGAGGGACTGAGGCGCGGAGCGGCTGCCCACGGCCACCAGTGAGTAGTGGCAGCATCGGTGAGGCTGCCTCTGCCGGCTGCTGCCCAGGAGGAGCCCCCAGGGGCCGAGAAAGACTCGGGGTGGGGGTGGGCCAGCTCACAGGCAGTGCGGGGGGTGGGGGGGAGGAGGCGCCTCCTGTCCTCCTCCTTTGACTCTGCCCAATGAGACAGAGGCTGCTGCTCCTGGCAGAGGACAATCCCCCCCAACTCATCTCAAGCCCCCAGTGAGTCTGTGCCGTGGAGGGCAGCCCTGGCTCTTATACCACCTCCTCCGAAGCCCTGTAGGTCAGGAGGCAGCTGGAACGGGACAGCACAGGAGGTGCTCTGGGGGCCACACCCGTGGGGCTGTCCCGAGCCGTCAAACCAAGAGGCTCAGAGGATGGCCATGCGTCCGGCTCCCAGCCTCCCTCTGCGCCGCTCCCGCCCCAGGTCTCCCCGGCACCCCGCTGGGTGGGAGGGACCGTAATTATCCCCACTTCACAGACGGGCAAGTGGAGGCTCAGGCCCTGAAGCGACGGATGCTGAGTGGCAGAGCTGGAATCTGAACTCAGTTCTCCTCCCTCGCACCGACCCCGAGTTCAAGGCCAGCTCGCCAGGGCCACTCTGTGGCTCCACATCAGCTGTGTCCCTCGCTCGGCCCCCCGAGGGCACTGAAGAAGCCAGAGCAGGGGCAGCGCCCACGGTGCCTCCTCTGCTTTGGGGACACCGGGCTGGGGAAGGGCGCGGGGGAAGCTTCCTCGCCAGGCCCCCCTGAGAGCCCAGGGCGGGCAGGGAACACCCAGCGTTTCTGGCGAAGGGGAGGGGGCACCAGGCCGTCTCGGGACAAGAGACCTCCCGTGTTCCCAGAGGTGGCTGCGAGCACCTCCCTTCTCCCCATGAAGCCCTGAGACCCCAAGCGGAGGCGTGGAATTCGTGAGGGGCACGGGGTGGGGGGTGGACACAGGCGCGGGCCACCTGCACCCGCCAGCTGCAGGCCTGGAGTGGCCCGCTCTGGCAGCTGGGGCCAGATGTTCTCTGGGCCAAAGCCCCGTCAGCAGGCGCTGCCGCCCCCTCCGTCCGCCGCCCCTGGAGATCACCTCCCCCCGGGTTTGACCTGAATCAGTGTGGGGGCGGCGGGGAGAGGGAGCAGAGGGGCCCTCTCAGTCACCCCCACTCCCCCGGTATCCCCAGGCCCCCGCCTTTCCTGAAAGGCGCTGACACATTGAGTGCAGGCAGCTGGACCCCATGTCCCTGAACCCCATGACTCTCCGCCTCCCCAACGCCTCCCCAGCATCCCTGAACCACGGGAGCCCCCTGCCCTCTGCCCCCCCGCCCCCCGGCCATCGCTCCCACGTCGAGCTGACTTCCCCTCCCAAACAGCTTACGGACCACACGCTTCCCCTGCCTAATGCCATCTCCCACGACCACCACATAACATTCCGGCTGTTTCTCTCTCTCCTCCTTCCCCGCGTGGTTGCCAAATGTTGGGGCTTTTTAAAAATCCAGCCCTGCCTGGCCAGCTCAGCGGTTGAGCGTTGACCTATGAACCTGGAGGTCACGGTTCCATCCCTGGTCAATGCACAGGCGCGGGTTGCAGGCTTGATCCCTGCAGTGTGGGGCGTGCAGGAGGCGGCCGATCCATGATTCTCTCTCTTCCTGGATGTTTCTCTCTCTCTCCTCTCCCTCTCCCTTCCTCTCTGAAATCAACAAAACTATATTTTAAAAGTAAAAAAATAAATAAAAATAAAACCCTATTATTATTGCTGAAACGGGTTTGGCTCAGTGGATTAGAGCATCGGCCTGCAGACTGAAAGGTCCCGGGTTCGATTCCGGTCAAGGGCACGTATCTTGGTTGCGGGCACATCCCCAGTGGGGGGCGTGCAGGAGGCGGCTGATCGATGTCTCTCTCTCATCGATGTTTCTAACTCTCTATCCCTCTCCCTTCCTCTCTGTGAAAAGTCAATAAAATGTATTATATAAAAAAACAAAACCCTATTACATCCTGGCCGTACCTTTCACAGCTCCTCTCTGGCCCAACCAGTGTGGCTCAGGGGTTGAGCATCGACCTATGAACCAAGGCGTTGCATGCCCGGGTTGCAGGCTTGATCCCCAGTGTGAGGTGTGCACGAGGCAGCTGGTCAGTGATTCTCTCTCTTATCACGGATGTTCCTCTCCCTCCCTCCCTTCTCCCTTCCTCTCTGAAACCAGTAACAATATCTGCATTAGAAACACAGCTGCCCTCTGACTGCGGGTAAAAACAAACCACACCCAGGCCCTGATAACCTCCAGCTGCCGCCGCCAGCACCACGCCCTCCGTCCCAGCCCCAGGCCGCCTCCTGGTCATGTCCCAGGCCCGGCACAGGCGGGCCCCGGGCGGCCATGCCCCCTCCTCCAGCCGTGGCGGGTCCCCTGGCCGGGCACACCCTGTCCGGGCATCTGTCCTTGCCATCCTGGGGCAGGCTGCCGCCGGATGACTATCCGTCACCCCGAGACTGGAGCAGGAAGCTACCCATCTTCCTCACTACTTTCCCAGGAGGAACCCCCAAATCTCTCCTGCCTCCCCGCCTCCTCCGCCCGCCTGGCCCACCGGGACCCGCCGCCCGTTTGAGACAGCCTGGACGTCGGTCCCTGTTCCCGGGGAGGGAGATGCTTCAGCAAACCCCGATGACGATGCCGCAGAGGACTGCGGACCAGGCCCGGGCCCACCCGCACCGCCTCACGCCCCACAGGGGAAGGCACCGGAGCCGTGGCAACCCTTCCGAGGCACTGGGCTGGCGTCAGGCTGGGGAGCGGCCGGAATGAGGAGCCCCAGAGCCTCGTTAAACAGCGTGGAGCCCGGCTCTGCCCAGCCCGCCAGGCGCTGGGAGGGGTGGGGTGGATGGTTCCCTGTTTACAAAGTCCAGGCGAGGGGAGGAAGGAAAGCTTTGCAAGCTCAGCATCCCTGCCCGCTCTATCACCAGCCACAGCCACGTGCACGCACAGGCGCCTAGGCGGCGGCAGGGTGAGGGCACGGGAGCCGGGACCTCGGAGCCGCGCTGGGAGCGGTGAAATGCCGCTTCGTGGCAGCAAAGTGCCTGGGAGAGGAGAGGAGGAAGGCGGGAGGCAGGGAGGAGAAGAGGGAGGGAGGGAGGGGAGGGGGAGGACCTTCGAGGCAGATGGGACGGTGGTGCCCAGGCCCGCCTGTACCTTGTGGGGTGGTGGGCGCGGCTGATGGGAGCAGCCGCAGGAGGTGGGCTGGGAGGTGGGGAGCAGCCAGGCGGCCTCAGATGCCTCACCCAGGGGACCAGGATCCGCTCCCTGTCTCTCCCCTGGGGCACCCGAGTGGCTCCTCTCTCCCTCCCCCGATTTGGGCCGCCACCACGTGGCCGCCCCCCGCCGCCCCGCCTGCCGCCTACCTGCCGCCCACGGAGAAGTCGGACACGGCGTAGTAGTAGGACTGCAGCACCTTGGGGTCCTTGAAGATGTCGTCCCCGAACGTGTTGAGCCGGTCCAGGGAGATGAGGAGCTCAGTGCTGGTGACCCAGTCCTGGGGGCGCAGGGGAGGGCCACCGTCAGGGGGGCCCCCGCTGGCCGCCTGGGTCTCCGGGGACACACGGACAGGCCCCGCTCAGACGCATTCCCAGGACACTGCCGGAGCCGGGATCCTGCGTGCGGGGTCCTGCCAACCGGGGTGCCCGGCCACTGCCTGGCTGTGCAACTTGGGGGACGTTGCCCGACGCCCTGGCCCATCCATGCCCCCCCCCCCCATCTCTGTGACATGGGCCAGGGAGCAGCCTGGGCCCATGACCGAGTTGGGAGGATGGCCGATGTCAGCAGCGGGGCCTGGGGTCTGATCACCTGACCCCTCCCAGTGGCTCCTGCACCCCCTTTTCTAGAGGTCAGCTGGGGAGCAAGTGCCCCAGTGCCCTTCTCTCCCTCTCAGCAAGGCCTGGTGTCGGGAGCCCTCGGGTTAGAGGTGCCTCACGTGCTGAAGCTCAGGGGTTGAGCGTCAACCTAGGAGCCAAAAGATGAGAGTTCGATTCCCAGTCGGGGTACAGGCCTGGGTTGCGGGCTCAGTCCCAGTGTGGAGTGTGCAGGAGGCCACTGATCAATGATTCTCTCTCATCATTGATGTTTCTCTCTCTCTCTCTCTCCCTTCCTCTTTGAAATCAATAAAAATACACTGAGTGGCCAGGTTATTATGATCTCTGAATGCATAATAACCTGGCCACTCGAGTGTATGAATAGATATAGATATATATCTATTAGAGACCTGGAGCATGAATTGGTGTATGGGTGAGATCTGGCCAGCCTGGCCAGGGGGAGGGGACATGGGCAGTTGGTGGCCTGCCTGCTGGTCGAACTCCTGGTTGAGGGGACAATTTGCATATTAGTCTTTTATTATATAGGACACTGAGTGGCCAGATTATTATGCATCCAGAGATCATCATCATCTGGCCACTCAGTATTATGTTTGTGTGTGTGTGTGTATGTGTGTGTGTGTGTATACATATATAGTAGAGGTCTGGTGCATGAATTCGTGCATGGGTGGGGTCCAGCCAGCCATGAGGAGGGGACATGGGCAGTTGGCCAGCCTGCCTGCTGGTCGAACTCCTGGTCAAGGGGACAATTTGCATATTAGCCTTTTATTATATAGAATATACACTGAGCAGCCAGATGATTATGCGTTCAGAGATCATCATCTGGCCACCAGTGTATATATGTTTTTAAAAGATCAGGCTTCCACAGACAAGTCACCTGTCCAGGCGATGTCTGTCCCAACCGAACCCCCCTCTCCTCACAGAAGCAGGGACTGGGGGCCCCTTTCCTCGCTGCAGCCCGGCCCCGGGCTCTGCCCACGCAGCGGCACTCCATCAACACGGGAAGCGCCTCCCCCGAAGAGCTGGTGGGAGAACCACGTGGAGGCTGGCATTTTCATCGCCTGCTGTTGGCGACAACCGGGTCGCTTTGGCTGAGTTTTAATTGGCATTTAATTCCGCACAGGAAGGAGCGCCTGGAGCCGCAGCCGGTCCGTTAGGGCAGGAAAGGGACTCCTGGCAGGGCCTGTCTTCTCGCCCAGCAGGGCTAGGCCAGCGGCCTCTGCGGGTCCCGGGGAGCCACCATCTGGGACCGAGGGCCGTTGCCGAGGAGGCATCAGCGGGGAGGAGGAGCCCAGCCCTGGGGAGGTCAGTGGGCACCTCAGCGGAGTGTGCATGTCCCCGTCTCCCCAATCACTCCCCAATGTTCCTGTGCATTCAGGGGTCTGGGTGGAAGCTGCCTCCTGATTCAGGGGCTGGGAGGGCCCAAGACTCCGCATTTCTTTCTTCCTTCCTTCCTTCCTTCCTTCCTTCCTTCCTTCCTTCCTTCCTTCCTTCCTTTCTTTCTTTCTTTCTTAAAATATATTTTATTGATCTTTTATAGAGAGGAAGGGAGAGGGACAGAGAGTTAGAAACATCGATGAGAGAGAGAGACATCGTTCAGCTGCCTCCTGCACACCCTCTACTGGGGATGTGCCTGCAACCAAGGTCCATGCCCTTGACCGGAATGGAACCTGGGACCCTTCAGTCCGAAGGCCGACGCTCTATCCACTGAGCCAAACCGGTTTCGGCGAGACTCCGCATTTATTTCTAACGAGGGCCGGGGGCTGTGGCTCGGGCCTCCCAGGAGCCTTGGGAGTGGGGACTGCTCCTGAGGCAGGAGATCCAGACGCTGTGGAATTCCTGGGCACGAACATGGGGAAACCGAGATACGTGAACGAGGCCAAGCGATTGGCACAGTGGACAGTAGACAGCCCCTTGTGAATCTCAAGACCGAATCTTCCCGCTAAGGACACCGAGCCAATGGTTTACATGCCCTCCCTGAGCAGCGAGCACAGACTTCGCCACACCGGTCGGGAGCAGGAGAACAGAGACGCAGCTGATGGCACCGGCACCGGCCGAACCCAAGGATGGACAAAGTCGGGGACCAAGGAACCAAACCCAACAGAGCCAGACGGACCCCAGACCAGCGCAGCCGAGAGCCGACCAGAGACCAACCCCACAGGCCCCTCCCGCTCGTGCTGGTGCGTCCGCGGGTTAAAAACGGCCTGTGAAGCTGGTGACGGTTGTGCTGGGTCTGCCCCTCAGACTCGCACCCACAGAGAGAGAAAAAAACCTTCGGGACAAAGGACACCAGCTCCGCTCGCTTAGAGTGCGCCCAGGCCTTTTCTCGGGCCTCAACTTTTTATGCTTCTCCTAAATGCTAAGGGTCCCCAAGGGACTCGCCACCAGGGGAGCAGCGGGCAGCACAGCTCATCCCCGGCAAACCCCCCGATCCTGCCTCCGTGGCCCCCTTTCTCGCTGACTACCCCGTGGCTCACTTCTCTCCGGGAACGTTTCCGGGAGCCAGAGCAGAGCCCCGCCCCCAGGCTCTCCTGCTGCTTCCTCTGTCCTAAGCCCCCCCTTTGTTTGGCTGTCCCCCGCTTTAACAAACGTCCTCTCAATATGACGGGACTTGGGCCGTGAGACCCTCCCTGCAGGAAGTCAAGGATCCTGGCGGGCCCAAGGCAGACCCCCCCTGGGCCGTGTCCCCTTCCCACCGACATCAGTCCCCCCATTTTACAGAGGAGGAGACTGAGGCTCAGAAAGGGTCCGTGTTCTGCCCCAAGCTGCACAGCGGGGACACAGCAGAGCTGGGTGTGGGTCTCAGCTTCAACCACGAGGCAGCCCGTCTTCGTGCATCTACCCCAGTGCCCTCATCACACCAGGGGGCCCAGAGATCAACCACCTGCCCCTCCTCCCCTCCCCCCATACCCCGGTCTCCAGTCACATGACCCTCCTCGGGTTCCTGCCATGGCTTTGGCCCGTGGCCTGCTCCCTCCGGCTGCTGAGATAACAGAACCGCGTCCAAATCTCCCGAGACCCTGGGGCGGGAGCTGGGAAAGAGAGCGCGGGGCCCCTCCCTGAGGCCTCCAGGGTCATTTTAGGGCAAACTGCACCCCAAGTACTCAGGCAACGGGCTTTTGCAACTTCCAGCCACTTCGGCTAAAACTGCCAGTCGGGACGCAGTTGGAGCGGGGAGTCGGGTGACTCTGGACAGACCCGGTGGGGAGAGCAGGTGCAGGAGGTCAGGAATGGCGAGCTGTTGGGACGTTCGGCGTCAAAGCGTGAACAAGCCGAGACCGGTTTGGCTCAGCAGATAGAGCATCGGCCTGTGGACTGAAAGGTCCCAGGTTCGATTCTGGTTGGGCGCATGTACCTCGCTTGCAGGCAACGTCTCCACTGTGGGACGTGCAGGAGGCGGCTGATCGATGTCTCTCTCTCATCGATGTTTCTGACTTTCTATCTCTCTCCCTTACTCTCTGTAAAGAATCAATGAAATATATTTAAATAAAAAATAAATAAGAAAACAAAAATATATTTTAATAAAAATAAATAAAGCCAAAACTGGTTTGGCTCAGTGGATAGAGGGTCAGCCTGAGGACTAGAAGGTCCCAGGTTCGATTCCGATCAAGGGCATGTATCTTGGTTGCGGGCACATCCCCAGTAGAAAGTGTGCAGGAGGCGGCTGATCGATGTTTCTCTCTCATTGATGTTTCTAACTCTCTATCCCTCTCCCTTCCTCTCTGTAAAAAATCAATAAAATATATTTTTTAAAAAATAATAAAATAAATAAATAAATAAAGTCTGAAACCCTTGGGATCTCACGGGTCTCCCTGTGTCCGGCTGCCTTCGACTTTCCCGTGGTCCCTGGACACGGGGTCCCGCCCGCAGCCCGGTGGTCCCAGCCTCCTCCCCTGGCCCCCCCAGCTCCCCGGCCCCCCAGCCTCCCAGCCCCCCAGCCCCCCGGCCCCGCTCCCCTCCCACCTGCAGGGCGGGGCTCTCCTCGAAGTTGTAGGCGCTGGGCCGGCCCTCCAGGGTGGAGAAGGCCACGTTGCCGCCGCTCAGCGGGGAGATGTCGCTGAACTCGGAGGTGCAGAAGGCCACGCGCTCGTCCTGGCCGGGCCGCAGGGCCAGGCCCTCGGGGCGGCCGTAGGTCCGGGCGCAGGAGGCGCTGTAGAACTGGTACGGCT
>PVJN01016719.1:0-13109 GCA_004026805.1 Lasiurus borealis
GACATTTTAATGATGTTGATTCTCCCAATCCATGAGCATGGTATGCTCTTCCATCTATTAACATCTTCCTCTATCTCTTTTTTCAGTGTCCTGTAGTTTTCTGCGTATAGGTCTTTTACCTCTTTAGTTAGGTTTATTCCTAAGTATCTTAATTTTTTTGGTGCGATGGTAAATGGGATTGCTTTTTGGGTCTCTCTGTAATTTCACTATTAGTGTATAGAAATGCCACAGACTGAAGAGGCTGTCTTGACTCCATTGTATGTTCATGCCTCCTTTGTCAAATAATAATTGAGCATAGTTGTTTGAGTCGATATCTGGATTTTCTATTCTATTCCATTGGTCTATATGTCTGTTCTTATGCCAGTACCAGGCTGTTCTGAGAACAGTGGCTTTGAAATACATCTTGAAATCTGGTATTGAGATCCCATCTACTTTATTCTTCTTTCTCAGGATTACTATGGCTATCCGGGGTCTGTTTTTATTCCAGATGAATCATTGGAGTATTCTTCCTTCGGTCTGTGAAATAAGTCATTAGTATTTTAATGGAGAGTGCATTGAATCCATAGATTGATTTGGGTAGTATGGACATTTTTATGATGTTGATTCTCCCAATCCATGAGCATGGTATGCTCTTCCATCTGTTTACATCTTCCTCTATCTCCTTTTTCAGTGCCCTGCAGTTTTCTGCATATAGGTCTTTTACCTTCTTAGTTAAGTTTATTCCTAGGTATCATTTTTTTGTGCAATGGTAAATGGGATTGCTTTTTTTGTCTCTCTGTAAGTTCACTATTAATGTGTAGAAATCCCATATATTTCTTGGCATTCATTTTGTATCCTGCTACATTGCAGAATTCATTTATTAAGTCAATTAGTTTTTGGATGGAGTCTTTCGGGTTTTTTATGTACAGTATCATGTCATCTGCAAATAAGGACAGCTTTACTTCTTCTTTTCCAATTTGGATGCCTTTTATTTCTTCTTCTTGTCTAATTGCAATAACTAATACTTCCAGTACTATGTCAAACAGGAGTGGTGAGAGTAGGCAACCCTGTCTTGTTTTTTTTTTGTTGTTGTTGTTTTTTTTTCCTTAGGGGAAATGGTTCTATTTTTTTTCCAATTGAGTATGATGTTAGCTCTGGGTTTATCATATAGCTTTTATGATATTGAGGTATAATCCTTTTATTCCCACCTTGATGAGAGTTTTTATCAACAAAAGGGTGTTGGATTTTGTCAAATGCCTTTTCTGTATCAATTGATCTATGTTATTTTTATCTCTCAATTTGTTTATGTGATGTATCACATTTATTGATTTCTAGATATTGTTCCATCCTTGCATTCCTGCGATAAATCCTACTTGGTCATGGTATATGATCTTTTTGATGTACTGCTGGAACCAATTTGCTAGAATTTTGGTGAGGATTTTGGCATCTATGTTCATGAGGAATATTGGCCTGAAATTCTCTTTCATTGTTTTGTCTTTAGCTGGTTTTGCTATTAAGGTGATGCTGGCTTCATAGAAGATGTTTGAAAGTGTTCCTTCCTCTTGAATTTTTTTGAATAGTCTGAGGAGGATAGGTTTTATTTCCTCCTTGAATGTTTGGTAAAACTCCCCTGAGAAGTTGTCTGGTCCATGGCTTTTGTTTGCTGGAAGCTTTTTGATGACTACTTCAATTTCTTCCATAGTTATTGGCCTTTCAGATGTTTAGATTCTTCCTGATTGAGTTTTGGAAGGTTATATTTTTCTAGGAATATGTCCATTTATTCAAGGTTGTCCAGTTTTTGGAATAGAGTTATTCATAGCATTTTTTTTTAACAATCATTGATATTTCCGTGGTATCTTGTTTTGTTTTTTTCTTTTCCTCTTTCATTTCTGATTTTATTTATTTGAATCCTCTCTTTTGTTTCTTGGTGACCCTGCCTACATGTTCACAAATCTTGTTTATCCTTTCAAAGAACTAGCTCTTAATTTTGTTGATCATTTGAATTGTTTTTTTTGGTATCTATGCCATTTATCTCTGCTCTGATCTTTACTATTTCCTTCCTTCTACTTGCACTGAGCTTTTTTTCTTGCTCTCTTTCTAGCTCTTTAAGTTGTAGAGTTAGGTAATTTATTACCATTGTTTGTTGTTTTTTGCAATAGGCCTGTACAATTATGAAATTCCCTTTCAAGACTGCTTTGGCTGTGTCCCATAGATTTTGTATTGATGTGTTGTCATTGTCATTTATTGCTATTATATTTGTTTATTTCGTCCTTGATCTCTCTGGTAACCCATTCATTGTTTAATAGCATGCTGTTTAGTCTCCATGTGTTTGATTTATTTGGATTATTTTTATTGTAGTTGATTTCCATTTTTATGCCACTGTGATCTGAAAAGATGCTAGATGTGATTTCGATCTTCTTAAATTTGAAGAGACTTAGCCTATAACACAATGTATGGTTTAATGTTTGAAAACAACCCTTGTGCACTTGAGAATAATGTATATTCTTTGCTTTGGGGTGAAATGTTCTGAAGGTGTCAATTAATTCTATCTGGTCTAGTGAGCATTTAGGATTGATGTTTTTTTACTTATTATTTGTTTAGTGGATTTATCCAATGGTCATAGGGAGGGTATTAAAGTCTCCTACTATCATTGTATTGTTGTCAATCTCTCCCTTGATATCCTCCAGGAGTTTTTTTTTTTTTTTCTTTCTTTCTGTATTTAGGTGCTCCTTTGGCATATATGTTTACCAGTGTTATTTCTTCTTGTTGGATTGCTCCTTTTAGTATTATGAAGTGGCCTTCCTTATCTATTGTTATGTTCTTCACTTTGAGATCTACTTTGGCAGATATAAGTATTGCTACCCAGTATTTTTTGTTGTTGTTCATTTTCATTTGTCTGAACCACCGTCTTCCACCCCTTCGCCCTCAGAATGTGTGCATCTTTTTTTCTGAGGTAGGTTTGTTGTAGACAGCAGATATATGGATCATGTTTTTTCTGTAACACTATGTCTTTTGAATGGAGCATTTAAACCATTTGCATTTAAAGTTATTTTTGATAAGTACTTATTTGTTGCTATTTTTATTCTTTACCCCTGTGTACCTTCTTTGCATCCTATTTATTTTTGTCACATCAGACCCTTTAGCATTTTTTTGCATTGCTGGTTGGTGGTATTAAATTCCCTTAGTCCTTTTTTTGTCTGTGAAGCTTTTGTCTGTGAACACCTTCAATGTTGATTGAAAGCCTTGCTGGGTGCCATATTCTTAAACTCAGACCCTTCCTTTGCATGATGTTGTATATTTTATTCCATTCCCTTCTATCCTGATGAGTTTATGTTGATAAATCAATCACTAGTCTGATGGGGGTTCCTTTGTAGGTAACTTTCTATTACTCTCTGGACAGTTTTAAGATTTTTACTTTGTCATTGGTGTTTGCCTATTTAATTATAATGTGCCGTGGTGTTGGTCTTCTGGGGTTTATCTGCGTTCTAATCCCCAGGTTCCAGAAAAACAACTTTCCCCTGCAGTTTCTTAGGATGTCCCCAATTGGGTGATCCTATGTATTGGGCTTAGTAATGAGAAGCAGGGATCTGAATAGAAAAGAGTGCAAGTCTACGCAGTGCCCTTTTCCTACTCCTGTCCAAGCAGCTGGCACACTTCAATAACTATCAGGCTTTGCCAAAACCAGTTTGACTCAGTGGAGAGAGCATTGGACTGTGGACTGAAGGTCCCAGGTTTGATTCCGTCAAGGGCATGCATCCTGGTTGTGGGTGCATCCCCTGTAGGGGGCGTGCAGGAGGTGGCTGATCGATGTCTCTCTCTCATCGATGTTTATAACTCTCTATCCTTCTCCCTTCCTCTCTATAAAAAATCAATAAAATATATATATTTTAATGTAAAAATAATAAATAAATAATTAGCAGACTCTCCTTCTGCCTCAGACCAAAATGGGTGGCTTTATAGAAATCCTCTCTGTTAGCAGCTCTGAAGACCCCTTCCACATTCATGTATCACACCAGCCCTAACAGTCAGGAATTTCTCTAGATGAAGATTTTCCATGGTCCAGCTCCCATAGTGTGCCCCTTTCTGTTTTGCGGAACTAGAGTCCTCAACTTATCTCAGGTGAAATCAGACCTTTCTGTGTGGAGCATAGAGCTTCTCCAAATCCGAGTGTTTTTGCCAATTGGGGACAAGTGTTCTGGGACACATAGCTGATTGGTGGGTGCCGCAGCTGTAATTTTTCAGGCTTCCATAAACATCCACTTTCCTCTTCAAAATGGTGTGGTCTCCACATCCTCACTGGTGGCTCAGGGAGAAAAAAAAACCATGGCAGTGGGGCTGCCTGTTCAGGGGAGGCCTGTCCAGCAGTCCTCCACCTTCTCCTGGAGGATAACTGTCTATTTACTCTCCAACAAACACTACCAGTGTGACCTTCAGCTGTTCTCTCTGTCTGCTCAGCAACATGGCTCTGGACACATCTGTGTATTCCACCACCATTTTTTCTCTCAGACTTTTCAAACTATAAAGATTTGGAGTCCTCACTTGCATGAGAACAGATGAATCAGAGGGGAGGGAACTGGGACCAGCTTCTCTCTGTATTACTACTATCTTATATAATAAAGAGATAATATGCAAATTGATCATCACATCCTCACAAGATGGCTGCCTACAACCATGACAGCAGGGGGAATAGTAAGGGATGACCAAACAACTGCACGAGCAGGCTGCATAGGGAGACAAGGCCAGCAGGTGGGTTAATGAGGGATAACCAAATGACTTAAGAACAGGTTTCATGGGTCAACCAGGCCGGTGAGGTCAGGGGGCAGTTGGGGGTGACCACACCAGCAGGAGAGGCATTTGGGGGCAGCCAGGCCAGCAGGAAGGGCAGTAAGTGATGACCAGGCCAGTGGTAGGGGCAGTTAATGGAAAACAGGCTGGCAGGGGAGGCAGTTAGGGGTAATCAGGCTGATGAGGGAGGTGAAGTTGAAGGTGACCAAACCAGCAGGGGGAGCAGTTGGAGGTGACCAGACTGGCAGGGTGGTCAGTAAGGGGTGACCAGGCCAGCAGAAGGGGATAGTTAGGAGTGACCAGGCTAGTAAAAGGGGGCAGCTGCAGGCGACCTGGCTGGCAATGGCGTGCAGTTAGGGCAACCAGGCAGACAGGCAGGCAGGTGAGCGATTAGGAGCCAGCAGTCCAGTATTGTGAGAGGAATGTCCAATGGCTGGTTTAGACCCAATCGCCTGAGGGGTCCTGGATTGGAAAGGGTGCAGGCTGGGCTGAGGGAGACCCCCCAACCAGTGCACGAATTTCATGCACCATGTTTCTAGTGTTCTAAATGGCTGTAGCAATTCACTTACCAACAATGCACACGTGATTCTTTACTTTTCTACATGTTTTTAGTAATATTTATCACTTCTTATTTTTATGATAGATATTCTAACAGGTTGTGAGGCTTTGATTTTAATTTCCATGGTGATTAGTAATATTGGGCATCTTTCATGTATACATTTGTAATTTGTATGTCTTCTTTGCCAAAATTGTCTTATCAGGTTATCTGCCCATTTTAATGGAATTATTTGTGTGTTTTTTTTCTCTTGCTATTGAGTTATATAAATTTTTAAGATTTTCCTGTGTAGAGCTTTGCATTTTGATGTATTTCCTCTTTTTTTGTTGTTCTTATTACTTGTGGTTTTTTCAGATGCAAAAATAAAATAAAATTGCCAAGACTAAAGTCAAGGAGATTCTTCCCATTCTTTCATCTAAAAGTTTTATATGTTCAGATCTCATGATTAAGTCTTTAATCAATTTTGAGTTAATTGTTAGTGGGATAAAATAGAACTTCACTTTCATTCTTATTCAAGTGAATATCCAGTTTTCTTACCCCAATGAGTATTTTTTTAACTCCCTTGACAAATGTTAATTCATGTATGCAAGGGCTTATTTCTAGACCAGCAGTTCTCAACCTGTGGGTCGCAACCCTTTTGGGGGTCACCTAAGACATCCTACATACCAGATATTTACATTACGATTTATAACAGTAACAAAATCATAGTTATGAAGTAGCAACAAAAATAATTTTGTTGTTGGGGGTCACCACAACATGAAGAACTCTATTCAAAGGTTGGGGCATTAGGAAGGTTGAGAACCACTGTTGTAGACACTTGATTCTGTTCCACTGGTCTATGTGTCTATTCTTATGCCAGTATTACACTGTTCTGATTATTATGACTTGTGAATAAAGTGTTAAATCTTCAGGATTGCCTTGGTGATTTGGAATATTTTCTGGTTCATACATATTTTCTTTTTTTTTTCTGTTTCTATGAAAAATGATTGGAATTTTCATAGGAAGTGCATTAAATTTATGGATGGTCTTGAGTAGTCTGAACAATTTAGCAATCTCAATTTTCTCATTCATGAATGTGACAATTTTCCATTTACTAGTGTCTTCTTTAATTTATTTTACCAAAGTCATATACAATTCTTTCAACCCTTTGGTTAAATTTATCCCACATTAACTTATTTTTTTATGCTATTGTACAAAATATGGTTTACTTTGTTTTATTTTTAATGTGTAGAAACAAAGCTGATTTATTTATGCATTTTTCATTGTTTTATTTTTTAAATTAGAGTTTGCATACAATATTATTGTGTTTCAGTTTCAGGAATACACAATAGTCATTAAACAATCATATACTTTACAAAGTGGTCACAACCCCCAACATTTCAATTACCCAACTGGCACCTATATCCCAGTGATTGTTCTAAAACTACCAATTTGTACTTCTTACTACAAATAGATGGGGTTTCCTGAAAGGAAGAGATTGGAGGGCTGGCTGAAAAAGGTGAAGTGATTAAGAAGAAATCATGGACATGCTCCCAGGAACAAGCTGGAATTACAACTGAAATACAGAAAGGTTTTCTGAATAATCAATAGAAAAATCACATGAGAGAAACCTGATACCCAAGGATCAAAGGTGGAGACCACATAGATACTGGTAGGAGGGGCAAAGGCATGGAAATACTGGTTGGCATCCGCAGACAACTGAAGTCCCAGGGAGATATCTCATCTGTGAGATATTACACTTGAGAACTCCGGGATCTAGTTCCAAGCTGGGCTCTCCAGCAGAGAGCACCAAATCTGAGGAGGGTACCCACATATCACCTGACTGTGAAAAGCAGTGGGTTGTTGTCTGCCAGGGAGTGGCAGTTGAAAGTTTAATAGACGTTTATAGAACATTTAACCCCAATGCAGAATATAAATTCTTCTCAAATGTACTTGGATCATTCACAAATACAGACCACATGTTAGGACACAAAACAAGTCTTTACAAGTTTAAGAAGATTGAAATCATATCAAGCAACTTCTCAGATCACAGTGAAATGAAAATAGAAATCAATTTTAGTACAAACACCCAAAGACATTCGAGTAAATGAAGACTAAATAGCATGTTATGAAACAATAAATAGATTACCAACATCAAGAAAGAAATAAAAGACTTCCTGGAAATAAGTAAAAATGAACACACAACAAACCAAAATCTCTGGGATACAATAAAAGCAGTCCTTAGAGGGAAGTTCATAGCACTACAGGCATACCTAAAAACTAACAAACAAGAAAAATCAGCAATAAATTATTTAACCCTACAACTTAAAGAACTAGACAGAGAACAAGAAAATCCCAGAATAAGTAGAAGAAATAAAATAATAAAGATTAGAGCAGAAATTAATAACAAAAAAACGTAAAAAAATAGAAAGAAACAATGAAACTAAGAGCTGGTTCTTTCAAAAGATAAATAAAATAGATAAACCATTACTCAGACTCATTAAAAAACAAAGAGAGAGGACACAAATACATAAAATCAGAAAAAAAATTCTTTGAACAACTATATGCCAACAAGCTGGACAATATGGATGAAATAGAAAAATTTCTAGAAAAATACAGTCTCCCCAAAATGAATCAGGAATAATTGAATAATTAAAAAAAAAACCTGAATAGGTGAATAACAACTGATAAAATAGGAGCAGTAATTTAAAAAAAAAATCCCACCAAAACAAATGTTCAGGCCCAGACAGCTTCACAGAGATTTTTCCAAACATTCAAAGAAGAATTAACAACTATATTCCTCAACCTAATTCAGAAAATCCAAGAGGAAGGAACAATTCAAAACACTTTTTATGAGGCTAGCTTTATTCTAATTCCAAAACCACATAAAGACATTACAAAGAAAGATAATTACAGGCTAATTTCCCTGATGAACATAGATGCTAAAATCCATAACAAAATATAAGAAAATCACATCCAGCAATATATTAAAAAGATTATATACCATGATCAAGTGGGATTTATTCTAGGGATGCAAGTCTGGTACAATATTTGCAAATCAATAAACATGATACATCACATAAGCAAATTGAAAGATAAATATTATATAATCATATCAATAGATGCCAAAAAACATTCAGCAAAATACAACACTCATTTTTGATAAAATTTCTCAACAAAGTTGGAATATAGGGAACATATCTCAACATGCTAAAGGCCATATATGACAAACCTATAGTCAACATCATATTCAATGGGCAAAAAATAAAATAATTTTCCCTAAGAATAGGAAGAATACAGGGATGCCTCACTCTCACTACTCTTGTTTGACATAGTACTGGAAGTGCTAGCCATAGCAATTAGACAAGAAGAAGAAATAAAAGGCATTCAAATTGGAAAAGAAGACTTAAAACTGTCATCATTCATAGATGACATTATATTGTACTAGAATTAATAAGTGAATTTGGCAACATAGCAGGATACAAAATTTGCACCCATACATCTATGGATTGTTTTATACACCAATAATGAACTCACAGAAAGAGAAACTAGAAACACAATCACATTTACCATTCTAACAAAACAATTAAGATACCTAGGAATTAACTTAACTAAGGAGTTAAAAGAACTATATTCAGAAAACTATAGGATGTTGAAAAAGAGACAGAGGAAGACATAAACAAATGGAAGAAGATACTCTGTTTATAAATTGGTAGAATCAGCATCATTAAAATTCCATACTATCCAAAATAATCTATAAATTCAATGCAATTTCCTTTAAGATACCAACAGAATATTTCACAGACCTAGAATGAACTCTCCATAAAATTAATATGGAATACAGAGGCCCCAAGAGCTGCAGCAATCCTGAGAAAGAAGAACAGAGTTAGGGGGATCATAATGCCAGATATCAAGCTATATTACAAAGTCACTGTTCTCAAAACTGCCTGGTATTGGCCCAATAACAGACGTATAGAGCAATGGAACCCAGAAACAATTCAATCAAAAAATGGCCTAAATAGATACATTTTGAAAGAGGACATAAAGAAGGTCAAGAGATATATTAAATCCTGCTTAAAGTTACTAATCATTGGACATATGCAAATCAAATGACAATGAAGTAGCATCTCACACCTTTCAGAATGGCTATAATCAACAAATAAACAAACCACAAATGATGTCAAAGATGTGGAGAAAAAGGAACCCTCTTGCACTGCTGGTGGGAAAGCAGACTGGAGCAACTACTGTGGAAAACAGTATGGAATTTTCTCAAAAAATTAATAATTTGACCCAGTAATTTCACTTCTAGGAATATATCCCAAGAAAACAGAAACATTAATTAAAAAGAACACATGCACCCCTAGTTTCATAGCAACACAATTTAAAATAGCAAAAATTTGGAAACATACTAAGTGTTCATCAGCAGATGAGTGGATTAGAAAATTGTGGTACATCTACACAATGGAAGTAAGCCAGTCAGAGAAAGATAAATATCACATGATCTCACTCTTTTGTGGAATATAATAAACAACAAAAAACTGATGAACAAAAATAGAACCAGAGGAGAAAATGAATATTTTAGAATATTATATAAGTAACCCTGTTATTTGCAGATTTTTAATATTTCCTACAACTTTTTTGATATACTATATTAGTACAGTTTTGGTAATATTACTATACTTATCCTTTTTTCTTGAAGTATTCATGTTTATTGCATGTAATATTACATTTAAGATAGTTTTTCTTGAATAACTGATGTTTATGTCATGTAACATTATTATATTGAAAATAGTTCTTCTTGAGATATTAATGCTTATTACATGTAACATTTTTGTATTTAAGATAATTTTTCTTGAAATTTTAATGTTTATTGCATGTAACATGAAAATAAAACAACAACATGATTTTCATAGGATATTTTGGGACAATTAAAGCATTTGAAAATAGACTACACATTCTATATAATGAAAGTCTAATCTACTAAGTGTCTGGGCAACTGGTTGACCATTCAACCAATCAAAGCATAATATGCTAATGATACGGTAAAGTCTCTCAACTGCTTGCTATGATGTGCACTAGCACTAGGGGTCAGACAGCTGACTGGTGGACCAGTCCCTATGACATGCACTGACTACAAAAAGGAAGACTCTATGACTAGTAGGTTGGCTTGCTGCTGGGGTCTGGCTGATTGGGACTGAATAAGATGGGGGAGACATGCCCTGGAGCCCTCCCATCGTTCTTTCCTGGCTGACTAACCTCCTGTGTTCCTTCGGAGCTCTGATTGTGCACTTCTGGGATCCTTTAAGCTAGTCTGTGACCTCTCACATTCTGGAGCCGTTGGAAGATGTTGCAGAGCCAATTCTGGTCCAAACCCATAGGCCAGGCCTATAGACCCCACTGGTGTACAAATTCATGCATTGGGTCCTAGTTAGATAATAATGGATTAATGTTAATTGTATGAAATATAATCATTGGATCATTATTATGTAGAAAGTGTTTTTGAGGGATACATGCTGAAGTATCAGGACACACATGACTAACTTAAATTGAAGAAAAATATAGATCTATAGAGAGAAGCAAATGTGATAAAAAACAATGTTGCACACTGTATATGATTGTGTGTTTCTTTCATATTTCTAGAGAGAATAATATTGTTAAAACAAGTATAAAAGATCACTGTATTAAACTAATCATTTTGAAGCAACAGCAATTTTCTATTTCCTTAAATAAAATTAAACTTCATCATAAAATGTTAACATATATCTATTTAAAATTTACATTAAAAAAGAAGTGATTTCTGTATATTGATTTTGTATCCTGCAACTTTAGTGAATATATTTCCTTTAACAGTTTTTTTTTTTAAGGATTTTTCTAATATAAGCTCATGTCATCTGCTAAAATACGCTAAAAAAGATAAACTTACCTCTTATATTACATTTTTTTAAAATAAATTTTATTGATTTTTTACAGAGAGGAAAGGAGAAGGATAGAAAGTCAGAAACATCGATGAGAAACATTGATCAGCCACCTCCTGCATGCCCCCATTGGAGATGTGCCCACAAGCAAGGTACATGCCCCGACCGGAATCGAACCTGGGACCTTTCAGTCCGCAGTCCCACACTCTATCTACTGAGCCAAACCAGTCTCGGCTTAAATAATTTTTTCATTGCCTAGTTGCTCTGGGAAGAACTCACAGTACTGTATTAAATAGGAGTTATGAGAGTTGGCACTTGTCCTGTCCCTGATCTTAGAGGAAAAGATTAAAAATTTCAGCATTGCAAATGATATTAATTATAGACTTCTCATAAGTGACATTACTTTATATTGAAGTATGTCCATTCTATAGCCAGTTGCTGAGAATTCTTGTCATGTAAGGATATTAAATTTTGTCAATTTTTTTTTCTGCACCTATGGAAATAATACATTTCTGTGCTTTTTATTAAGGTGATATATTGATTTACATACGTTAAACCATCCTGTGTCTCACAAATAAATAGCACTTGATAATGGTAAATGATTTTTTTAGTGTCATGTTAAATTCCCTTTTTTAATATGGTATTGATATATTTTACATTTCAATACATCAAGAATTTATTTTTAATTAATTTAAATGATATTGACTATAGGACACTTTTAGTCTCCCACATTTTCAACTATTATGTTTTTACACATTTGGCACCATGTACATTAGGTTATTACTTCTAGATGCTACATAATATTCTACATTATGTCTTATATCTACTATATATTATCTCATTTCTAGATTGTTTTAAACCCTCTACAAAAATTATATATAATTATATTTGGGCAGTTTCTTTTATAGACATCTTATGTAAAATTGGGATTTATTTTCAGAAATGGAAGTTTTGGGTGTTAGTTGTTAGTTTAAAAGAATAATTAACAAAATGGACACTGTATTAAATTTCCCTCCTACTATTATTGGACAAAATGCTCCCTTTTTCACCTGTCCAAACCTTGGTATCACTGTTTTTTCAAATTTTCATTTTCATAATGTGGCATCTCATTATATTTGTTACAATAGTGCTTTTTCCTAATTCTTAGTGAATTTAAAAGAAGAAAAAATAAAAGAAAAAGAAAACTGCTTACACATTTTTTACTCATTTACATTTTCTTTTAAAAAAATTGTAAAACACTCTTATTTAACATAGTTCTAGAAGTCCTAGCCAGAGATATTAGGCAAAAGAAAGGAGTAAAAGTCATCAAAATGGGAAGGAAGAAGTAAAAGTATTACTTTTTGCAAGTGAACATAATTCCATATATATAAAAACCTAAAGACTCTAATATATATTAGAGACAATAAATAAATACAGTAAAGTTGCAGTATACAAAGTAAGTGGATAAAAATACACTCTTTTCCTACAAACTAAGAATGAAACTTTTGAAAGAGGAATGAAAAAAAAACAATTAATTTTGCAATTTCAACCAAAAGGATAAAATATTTAGAAATAAACTTAACAAAAGATGTGAAAGAACTATATACTAAAAACTATAAAGCATTATTAAGAGATTGAAAAGAACACTATGAAATGGAAAGATACTTGATGTTCATGAATTGGAAAAGGGAGCATAGTTAAAATGGTTACATTACTCAAAGAATTATATAGAAATAATGCAATCCCCATCAAAATCCCAATGAACTTTTTAAAGAAATAGAACAAAAATCATCAGATTTGTGTGGCATCACAAAAGACCTCAAAGAGCCAAAGCAATCCTGAGAAAAAAGAAGATGGAGGATACCTGACTTCAAATTATACTACAGTACTATGATAATCTAACAATATCTTATTGG
>PVJN01016719.1:13209-41956 GCA_004026805.1 Lasiurus borealis
AAAAAAAAAAAAAAAAAAAAAATGAAACTAGATAACAGTTTGTGCCCATATGGAAAAAATTATTTCAAAATAGATCAAAGACTTAAATGTAATACCTGAAACAAAATATTAAGTAGAATAGATCTTGATCTTAGATACCATTTTGTGAATTTGATACCAAAAGTAAGGGAAGTAAAGGAAAAAATAAATTAATGGGATTATATCAAACTAAAGAGCTTCTGCACAGCAAAAGAAATCAACAATTAAACAAAAAAGCAATCCACACAATTACAGTTAATATTTTCAATCAACAGCTCTAACGTGGGATTGTTATAAATATGTATATTAAGAACTTATTCAGCTCAACACCAAATTATCAAAATTTTAAAAATGGGCAGAGGATCTTGGTAGACACTTCTCCTAAAAAATGTATAAAAGGCCAACAAATATATAAGAAGATGCTCACTAACTACTAGGCACATGCAAATCAAAACCGCAATGAGATAATACCTCACACCTGTTTGAATGTCTATTATCAATAAGACAGGTAATAACAAGTGTTGGAGAGGTTCTGGAGATAACAGAATACTCTTTCATTGCTGTTGGAAATGTAAACTAGTATAACCATTATAAAAAACAGTTATGGCAGTTTTTCCAAAAATTTAGAAGAGAATTACAATATGATCAACAATCTCTCTTCTGAGTATCTATCCAAAAAAAAATTGAAAAGCATTTATTTGCAAAGATATATGGTGCTTACCAGAGGGAATGGAATATGAGGGGTGGTGATGGGGTAACAGTTGTCAAATATTTGATGACAAAAATGATTTGACTTTGGGGTGGTGGATAAATAATACAATGCACAAATCATATATTATAGAAATGTACACTTGAAATTTATGATACTATTAACCAATTTCACTCCAATAATTGTTAATAAAAATAAAAAATATTATACACTTGGAAACTACAAAATTTTATGAACTAATGTCACCCAAAAATTCTATAAAAATTTAAAAAAGGAAAAAGATTAGGAGACATGACAAGTAAAAGGAAATAAACATTTTAGATCAAAACCACTATAACAGAACTGAAGAATGCCTTTTATAGGCTAATTTGGAGAATGAACATGGCCAAGGTAAGAATAACAGACAGGATATTTCAATAGTAACCTTCAAAATTATAAAGCAAAAAGAACAAATACTGTAAAAAAAAGGAACAGATTATTCAAAGACCTTGGGCTTTGAAAATTCAATAACTGAGAAGTTTCCCAAATTCAGACATACATGAAACCACAGATCCAATGAGCTCAGAAACCTTTAGCAAGAAAAGTGCTTAAAAAAAAACCTACATATGAGTACATCATTTTCAAATTACAGAAAATAAAAGATAAAATAAAATTCTGAATTAGTCATTAATTAATGATTAGTGATTCTAAGCATCTTTTTATATGTATACTGACCATTTTTTATTTTGCTGTGAAATGTAAAGTCAGGTGGGTACTAGATTTATCAGATGTAATTCTTTATACAGAAAAATAAAAAAAAATCAACAACAAAAAACAACTCGAACTAATAAGTAATGATAGCAAGGTTATAAGATGCATGGTTGACATACAAAAATCAATTGCTTTCTTGTATAGCAACAATAAGCAAGTAGAATTTGAAATGGAACACACACCACCAAAAATGAAATAACTAAGCATAAATCTAAAAAAAAATTATTCAAGATCTATATGAGGAAATCTAAAAAACTTTGATGAATAAAAAAAGAACTAAGTAGAGATATACTCGATGTTCATCAATAATATGCTAATTAGACCAGACAGCCAAATGACCTTCCAGATGACCTTCTAGATAAAGCCAGGGCTGCAAGGGCCAAGCCCCTTGCACAAATTTTATACATTTGCCGCTAGTGGATAAGATACAACATTGTCAATTCTAAGTTCTTTCCAATTTGGTTCATAAAGATTCATAGCAATCTTTATTAAAATATTGACAACTTATTCTATAAATTAATTCCAAAGTTTATATGGAGGAACAAAAGGCCCAGAAGAGGCCATGAAAAATGTTTTTAATTTTTTATTTGTCAAAGAGAGTTGACACTCAATATTATTTTATATTAATTTCATGTGTACAGAAAAATGGTTAAGACATCTATATAATTTATGAAATAATCCCCTGATAAGTCTACTACCCACCTGGCACCATCCTTGTGACTATTTTATGACTACAAATTGATATTTATTTATACCAAAATAGTAATTCAAAAAGTTATATGCATGCTTATGTTCACTGCAGCATTATTTACAATAGGCAAGATATAGAAGTAAACTAAATGCCCATCGGTCCATAATTGAATAAAGAAGAAATGGTGCCTATCCAGAATGGAATATTACTAAGCCATAAAAATGAATTAAATCATGGATGAACCCACAGGGTATTATGATAAGTGAATAATTCAGACAGATAAAAACAAATACCATATTATTTAAATTATATGTGGATAGTAAACAATAAAATAAAACACACACAGAACAGACTCTTAAATACAGAGAATATACCAATAGTTGCCAAATGGAAGAGGGAGTTTAAGGATATGAGGGGAAAAGTAAAGGTATTAAATTTCCAATATTTTGACAACTGTAAGGTGATAATTCATTTCAGTCTTAAAATTAATTAGTGATTAATTAATGATTAGTGACGTTGAGTATCTTTTTTATATATCTATTAGTGGCCCGGTGCATGAAATTCATGCACATTAAAAGGAAATTAATTAGAGGAAATATTTTAATATTGTTATTTGCCCTTTCTTTATACTAGAAGTGTCAGAGATTTTAAAAAATTAATAATATATATATATAAATCTCCCTCCTGAGAGTCTGGGATGCACCATGGGACCCAGAGTCAAGTCCCTGCCCATGTGCAGCACCTTAAAATCACGAATGACTTAGACCCAGGCAGTCCCCCCTGTTAAGCCCTGCAGGGCAAGGGACACAGCCTCAGATGCCCTGTCAAGCCCCTCTGGGTGGGGGTTGCAGCCTCAGGTTCCCTGCCTCCATGCCAGGTTGGGGGCATTGGCTTAGGTCCTCTTGCCCCAGCAACAGGGCAAAGAGCATGGCCTGGTCTCCCAGGGCCCAGCACAAAAGTGTGAGGGCATGAAAACCATTTGCATATTATCTCTTTATTATATGAGACTGGTCATTTTTTACTTTGCTGAATTCAATAACTAACAAATATATATATATATATATATATATATTTGTTTTTCAAATGCTTTATTTGGAAAGTATAATTTTGAATAATCTCTTCTGGGATTTGAGTACCTGGAAGTCAAATTTTGATGAAACACTCATTTCTGCATTTAAAGAGCCTAGATTTTAACCCCCAAATACTCTTCTGACTAGAATTTATCTTAGAAGCTTTAATTAATTTATATAGTCTTATATAATGGGAGCTTTTACTTTTGTTACTATTTTACTATCTTCTTCTTCTTCTTCTTCTTCTTCTTCTTCTTCTTCTTCTTCTTCTTCATTATCATCATCATCTTTCTCTTTTCCTCCAAAGAAAGGAAGAAAAACATTGACATGTGCTAAGGGCTAATGTGCAAACCTCTCAAGCTCTGTGGTCTTTCTGCTGCTCTACCTGCTCCTTGCCCATGAATTCCCAATGTCTAGTGTATGGCATATCCTTAACAAACCAGTAGATTCCTCTGTCATGTCTTTTCCTTGTTCATATATTATCTATACTAATGAAAGGGCAGGAGAGGGAATCCAAGATGGCGGCATAGGTAAACACCTACACTGCTGCCTCACACAACAATTTCAAAATTACAACTAAAAGACAGAATGTACATCATCCAGAATCACAGGAAATCTGGCTGAGTGGAAATTCTACAACTAGAAGGAAAGAGAGGGGCTCACGGAGACCCAGAGGAGCTGCAAGAAGCTGAGGTACAGAGACGTGCATGGAGAGAGTGGGTGTCAGAGTACCTGGCTGACTTTCTCTGGCGGGAGGGAGACAGAGACTCCCAACTGCACTGAACCCCTTATCCTATGGCACTGAACCCCAGGTTCAGCTGAAACTCATACGGGGGGAGTTTGGACGGTGAAAAGGGAGAAGTGCACAGAAA
Source organism: Lasiurus borealis (assembly GCA_004026805.1). Lineage (NCBI taxonomy): Eukaryota > Metazoa > Chordata > Mammalia > Chiroptera > Vespertilionidae > Lasiurus > Lasiurus borealis. Next base: position 17,320 of record PVJN01016719.1, read on the forward strand.
TATAGGGGAGTCGCAAAAAGGCAGAAGTCTGGTGGCACTCACAGCACTGTGCACAGAAGATCAACTGCTGATTGTGCTGCTGGCTTTCATGAGTGAGAGGGAGACAGATCCTTCCAACTGCACCACTTCTAACTCCACTAAACCTGAGTTTAGGGTGAAACCCTGGGGACCCAGACTCATGTGGTCCCAGAGTGCAGGGTTAGCTGGAAAGGCAGCAATCTAGAGGCATTGCACATGTGTGCACATAGAGATGGCTTCAGCATCCCAGAGACACGTGAGACTCAGGGGCTGCATAGTGTGGGGCTGACTGGAAGGCAAGGCAGTCCTTTAAGCCCTGAGACTCCAACCATCCCAAGCTCAAAAGAGAGGCTTTTGCAATTGTGCAAGTTTTGTATGATAAGGCTGAATCCAACACAGAAGTTCTCCCAGCATAGTGAAAATGCGGAGACAAAGGAAGAGATCACAAACAAAAGAAATGGAGGAAAACAAATGACTGGATATAGAGTTCAAAACCATGGTTATAAGGTTTTTCAAGAATATCCTAAAAAAGATGGATAAATTTAGCAAGATCTAAGAGGAGAAGAAAAAGGACCAACTAGAAATGAAAAAGGACCAACTAAAAATTAAACATACACTGACTGAAATAAATATATATATATATATATATATATATATATATATATATATATATATATATATATTGCACAGAGACCTAACGGCAGACTAGAAAGAATGCAAGAATCAAGTCAAAACTTTGAAATATAAAGAATCAGAAAACACTCAACTGGAAAATCAAGAAGAAAAAAGATTCCAAAAATGTGAAGATAATGTAAGGAACCTCTGGGACAACTTCAAGTGTACCAATATCAGAATTGTGGGGACGCCAGAAGAAGAGAGAGAGCAAGATACTGAAAACCTATTGGAAGAAATAATGACTGACAACTTCCCACATCTGGTGAAAGAAATAGACTTACAAGTTCAGGAAGCCACAGAACCCCATATAAAAGGAATCCATAGAGGACTACACCAAAACACATCATAATTAAAATACCAAGAGCAAAAGACAAGAGAGAAATTAAAAGCAACAAGAGAAAAACAATTAATTACCTACAAGGGAGCACCCACAAGACTGTCACCTGATTTCTCAACAGAAACTATGCAGGCCAGATGGGAGTGACAAGAAATATTCAATGTGATGATTAGCAAGAACTTACAACTAAGAATACTCTATCCAGCAAAGCTATCATTCAGAATTGAAGGGCACATAAACAGCTTCACAGATAAGAAAAAGCTAAAGGAGTTCATCAAATCCAAACCAGTATTATATGAAATGCTGAAAGGTACTCTTTTAGAAGAGGAAAAAGAAAAAGGTAAAAGATAAAAATTATGAACAACAAATACATATCAACAAGTGAATCTAAAAATTAAGTGAATTAAAAATTTGATCAAAAGAATAAACTGGTGAATATAATAGAATCAGGAGTACAGAAAGGGAGTGAACTTATAATTCTCAGGGAAAGGAGAAAGGAGCGTGCAGGGGTAGACTGGACAAAAATCATACACCTATGGATGAGTTCAATGTGAGGGAGGGATGCAAGTCGGATGGAGGGGAGCTCTGGAGGGGAAAATGAGAAACAAATGTAATAATGTAAATAATAAAGATTTAATTTTAAAAAAAGGGTAACATGCTAATTAGACTGGATAGATTAGATATCTTCCAAACATCCTTCTACACGTCCTTCTGGACAAAGCCATGATGGCAGGGACAAGGCAAAGATGGATAGGGTGATCAGGCCAGCAGGGAAGAGCAGTTAGGGATAATCAGCCAGGCAGGAGATAACAGTTGAGGGGTGATCAGGCTGGGAAGGGAAAGCAGTTAGGGGCGATCAAGCAGAGGTGGTTAGGGGCTATCAGTCAGGAAGGCAGAGAGGTTAGGGGTGATCAGGCAGGTGGGCAGATGAGCAGTTAGGAGCCAGTGGTATCGGATTGTGAGATGGATGTTCAACTTCCAGTTTAGGCCCCATCCCACAGAGATCAGGCCTAAACCAGCAGTCAGACATCCCCCAAGAAGTCCCAGATTGGAGAGGGTGCAAGCCTGGCTGAGGAACATATATATTGTTACCTGAAGATATGCTCATTGTTTTCAGAGGAATTTCCATTTGAGGAAGAGATATGGATCAGTCTCCTCCTATTCCCACTCTGACCAGGAATTGTGGAATCTTTGGCATAGAGGATAATACTCAATTAGTAGTTGAAGATAGGCGTTGGATTTCTGTTTTTAAGGAAGGCCATGAAAATATCCATTATATTAAAACTAGAGTGCTCACTCTGAATTCATTTCTGTCTCTTTAGAGGCATTGTACTAGTATGCAAAGAAACTCAAAGATTTCACAACTGAAAGGACAGATCAGGAATGCACCTTGGGATTTATCATTACTGGACTCATTATGCTCAAGGATAACTTATTCAAAAGCAATGTGTGACATTCACCTGTTTGATTTGATAGAAAGTTAAATGCATGCTCATCAAGGCCAAAAGCAATATTTGCAAAGTCAAGGTTCACCTCTATTTTACTACAGAAAGGCAGCAGCAAGCCAGAGATTATTATTCTGTTAAATTTGAGGAATTTTAAGGGCCAGGCTGTATTAACACGAGTGCAGTGGTAACTTGGCTAATTAAAAATTTACTTATGAGAAAAAGAATCAGATGGATTTCAGTAATAATGATAAGTATAACTACTTAGTATTCCCCATAGCTGGTCTGCTGATATGAAAGTAAGAACAAACGTGATTGTACTCCATTAAAGTTTATTAAGCATGGTAAGAGTAAAATGACTGCTGTAATGCATGCTTTCCTCTGGAATCAGAGTGATCTTGAATGCCCAAGGTTTAAAGCACTTACAAAAACACATCTATTTTGAGACATCAAACTCAGATATGGCTGCCTAGAAAGGAAGCTTAAAGAGGACACAGCTGCCACCTGTGCACACTGAGAGCCTTGACACGCTCTTTGGAGTAAAGCTCACATAGACCCCACTATAGTCCAGGTTTGGAGAAGACATTAGAGAGTTTCCACAAAGGTTGCTGGAGACACTGCTGACTTTTCAAAGAGGATATGGAGTTGTTTGTATAGCTCATGGTGGGTACCATGTGTTTGCTTTTAGGAAGCGCAATCGAAATATCACTCTTAATGGTAGGATACAGTTATTGCTATCCTCATTTCTAAAGGGTACAAGAAAAAGATTTCTACTTACTCAGGGAGGAAATGATCTCTTAGGAGAATAGAAATCCAGGAGTTTCACGTTCAATGTTTCCTCTTGACCACATATTTATGACCTAGTTTCAAAGATCTAACTTTCCTTTACTATCCCTGTTCCATTTTTCCATAAGTTACTATAGTACTAGAGAGTGAAAGACACGGGGAAACAAATTTTCCTGGATATAAGGAATGAGTCCCTGCTGAAGATAATTGCTGATCATTGAAATTTGCACCTCAGGAAATACAGATATTATTAATCATTACAAAGATACAAGTTGGGTAATTTTGCTAAAACAAAATAACAATATCAGGTAAAATTATGTCACAGTTTTTAAATTTATCTCAAATGCCACACACGCCCTAGGTGGTAGATAATATTATTCTTAGTTTATAGCTGAGGCCATGTGGGGTGCAGAGTGGTGAAATTATTTTCTCCAAATCTCACACTTTAAAAGGGGCATTATATTTGAGACCAGCTTCAACAACTGTTTTTATTCCACTGCACAGAGGCACTGCAGATAGGAGTTCTGAATTAGGCAGAGATCAGACAAAGACATGCATGATTAACTGGGCCCCTGCTCTTTAGAAATGTAGGATATAAATTCTCCTAACATTTGGTTCCAGTTTCTGCATAATCTCAGAGCCTCCCTGCCCATTTCACACTTATGCTTTAGATCCTATGACTCCTTAGTTTCTGTTTATGACACTATGTGGCCCTCTGTTTTCTGGATCACATCAGACAAGACATAAAGGTCTCCCTGCTCTTTGTTTCCCAAAGCACATCATATCAAACCCTATTCAGAATGTGCTGCTCACTAGCTTTAGTAAAGACCACAAGGTAGCCATTGTCTGCACACCCTTTTCCATATCACCTGCTTCTCCATGCCTCTCATACACCTCTTTGGAATTTCAGTTCAGTTCAGTCCTTTCTCTTTCCTTTCTCTCATAAGACTAGCTTGCTGAACTGGTCTATATTTTTTAGACCCCTTGAAATCTGGGGAAAAAATAATTTTTTACCTCTTCATACAAAAGTATCTCTTATTCAGAGGCTGAAGCTGTTTTATAAATTTGTTATAAGACAGCAGGCAAAACATAATTGGTTTGCTGTTTTAAACAACAATTCTGGTGTCAGTTGGCTTAGGAATTAACATGGATATGACCAAATCCAGGAAGACAAGTTAAATTCATTTTAATAGTCCAAAGATTAAAATAATGGTGGGGGGTTTAAAAAAAAGCTTAAGTCAATTTACTAGTTGGGTTCTCAGTCCTCAAATAATTATTAAGGTTGGCTTGAAAGTCTTCCCCAGGGATGAGATGAGGCTCAGGGGAGGTTAATGCACTAATAGCCACCACTAGAACATGCCCTTGTAGCAACAGAATTGAAAAGAGATTGAAATCTGCCATAGAGATTGTTGCTGGGAGAAATCCAAGTAAAGGAGACAAGTTTAGATCCATAAAGACAGATGAAGATTGAAAAAAAGAGCATAGGTGAAATGGAGAAATAGTACAAGGTTGTGCAATAAAAGGCAGAATAGATAAAGTGACAGGCAGGTGAGATGAATGCATTGTATCAAGTCCTCACAAGAGAACCTAACATTCATTAGAGATTTGGATTTAAGTCTAGAAACAAAACAAAAAAGAAGGAAAAATATGTCGAGGACTTTGATTTCAGTTACATTAACAGGAAAAAGTAGGAGGTGCCAGCAATGAATAGCAGTCCTTTCTGTATTAGAATCCATGTTTCTTGATATTAAAGCATGAAGTTTGTGAAAAGCATCTAAAATCAATTGTTCTACTAGGTAGATAAACTGTTTCTATAGTTCAAAAAATGTATACCACTAAAGCAGAACTAAGCCCCAGGCCTAGTAAGTGATACTAAGGTCAAATATGAAGGAATAGGTTGGGATTGAAGGCAAGGATCAACATTATGAAGACTCACTATAACCAAGTGAAATTCTTAAGAAAGAGAAAAGTTAAAAATAAACAAATTTGTAAGGAGAATAAAATCATTAGTGGAATGAAAGAAGAAATTCTTCAAGATCTGAACACAGACATGTAGCTTTAGTGTAAACTGATAGAGCAAATATTTAAGATGAGGAATTTTTAAAAGACCAACAAATAATTATTATTTTCTTTAATTTCAGAATACCAAGGAAAAGAGGATTCTGAAAACAAATCAACACAAATGAGCTTTCCACCAAAACAATGCATTCCACCTCTCTTTAGCCAGAACAATGCAAGGAAGGAGGAGATGGAGGCCATGGCAATCATAAAGGTGTCCAGCAACATGGCAACCAGCAGCAAAGCCAATCTCCACGGATGAGGAATGGTCACACATGAAATACACAGAAATGTAGGTTCACTTTTTGACAAAAATCAACTGAGAAATAAAATTAAGCAGAACAACACTAAAAGAGAGGAAAATATAAAATACTAGTACCCAGTGCATGAATTCATGCACATTAAAAGAAAATTTCTTAGAAGGTGGCTGGCAGGACAGGACTGGACAAGATGAGACTGACATACCCTGGAGCCAACCTTCCATGGTCCCTCCCCAGCTGGCCGCACCTGGGCCAGTGCCATGGTTTGGGGTCCCTTTGGCAGGGGTAAGGGGGTACTCCCTTGGCTTGGCCTGCAGGGATTGGGATGAAACTGCTTTCTGACATCCCCTAAAGGGTCCCAGATTGTGAGAGGGCATTTCTCAGGTAATGCACTATGAAATCAGGCACCCTCTTCTCTGGTTCCAGGTGCATCACCCAAGAACCGCCCTGAGATGTCACTGCAGCTTGGCAGCTCCTGCATTGACCATTTCCCCCCTGCTGGTCAGTGTGCATCATAACTAATGGTTGGAGCATCTACCCCCTGGAGGCCATTGTGCATCATAGCTACCAGTTGGACAGTCAGATGGTCACTTAACCTTCTATATCCTCTACTAGAGGCCCGGTATACAAAATTTGTGCATGGTGTGTGTGTGTGTGTGTGTGTGTGTCCCTCAGTCCAGCCTGCACCCTTTCCAATCCAGGACTTCTGGCTCTCAATAACCTGCCTGTCTGCCTTCCTGATTGCCTATAACTGCTTCTGCCTGACAACCTGATCACCCCCTAACCATTCCGCTGTCAGCCTGATTGATGCCTAACTGCTCCCCCATGCCAGTCTAGTCGCCCCTAACTGACTTCCCCTGGTGGCCTGATAACCTCTAACTGCCTTCCTGTGCAGGCCTAGTTGCCCCCAACTGCCTTCCCCTGCAGGCCTGATCACCCCCAACTGCCCTCCCTGGCAGGCTTGGTCACTCCCAACTGCTCTCCCCTGCTGCCTTGAATGCCCACAACTGCCATCCCTGCCGGCCATCTTGTGACAGCCATTTTGTGTCCACATCAGGGCAGCCGTCTTGTGTGTTGGAGTGATGATCAATTTGCATATTACTTTTTATTAGATAGGATCATAAAAGCCTAATATGTAAATCAAGTGAATGGTGGGACAACCGGTCACTATGACATGCACTGACCACCAAGGGTTAGATGTTCAACGTACAAGCTGTCCCCAGTCTGCAGGTCCCAGGGCAGGTGCCAGTGCGGGCCCCAAGATCATCCTGTAGGTCACCCTACAGATCAGCCCTGATTTCCAGCCATATCTAGGGACTCTACCCATACATGAATTTTGTCACTGGGTCTCTAGTATGTAGATAACAGAAAGTATATTTAGCCCAGGAATACTGAAATTGAATATCAGGAAAATAACATGATGGTACGTTTAAAATACACTGCAGGTGCTTAAAGTAGCACAAGGAATGAGTGGCCCAAAGTTATATCCTAGAGCAAAGTGGAGGAGCTCCATAGAGAAAATGAACAATAAGACAAAGACGTTAGGTATATGATTGTTGGAAGGAAACACAATTTTTCCTCAGAGCCGTATAAATTCTCCTTGTTGGCCTAACAATCAGATTGCTGACACAGATTACCAGAGGAAAATGAGAACCAGTTATGTGTGCACATATAGGGATTTCCTAAGATTTGGAACCAGAGGACAAATCACACAAAAGAGGCTTATATGGCATTTTTGAGTTAAAAAAAGTAGAAAGGGTTGTAGTTTAAGACTTCAAAGAGCAGGAAGGAAATTCACTCGGAGATGAGAAAGTAAATCTTTCCTAAATAACTGTTTGCTAGGCCATCTTTAGCAATGGAGCACAAAGGGACTTTGGTCAAATGGGTCTCACTAGGTCCTTCCCTGTCTATTCAACTACAATTCTTCCTGAAGCAGTTTCTCTGTCTAAATTCATTTTAGCCAGTTATGGGAAAGGTCAAAGGTTTTCCCAAGTCTTTTATTTAAAATAACCAACTTAAAACAATCAAGAGCCCACAGAGCATGCTATTTTGTGGCTAGCTCTGCTCCCTCTTAAGATGAAGCAGACATTTGTTTCTTTTCCCATCAAGGAAAAGTTGGAAAATCATATTTTTCCTGGGGAATTCATGTTCTAAACATGAAACAAACTGAGAGGTGGCAGAATTTTGATAAATGAAAAGTGCCCCAAGGAGACATCACCAGAGCATGATCCCTGTATAAATGATATAATGGCAATCCCATTAGGCCTGTAGGTAGAGAAATAATAGCCTCTAGCTTAGCAACACATAATGTCTGTGAAACCAAAATGATATGAATGTGTATTGGAATATAATGTTTAAAATAAGTCTTTAGATAAAAGCCTGGGCCACTTAATCATTAAAGAACAAAATGGGAACGTTTGGCCTCTCTTTCATATACCTTGATCTTATCCACACTTTTAATACTAAGGCACAACAGAGAAACATGAGGGTGAGGGTCAGGGAGCAAAAGGGAGACTGGTAGAAGCCAGTTTCACTCAACCCATTCAAAAATGGAGGCAGGAGTGTTGCTGGAAAAGAATATTGAGGTGGCTATAATTACTCAAAGTTAAATAGCAAATGGGTTGCTCCTTCAGGTAGAGAAACAAAAGAAGAACAGCTGCATTTATGAGATACAGACAATTTTCAGATGTTTTTTTAAAGAAGGCGGGAGGGGTGCTCTAAGATTGATAGCCATTGGTACACTAAGTATTTTTAAATTCCAAGCATATACAAAAGTAAACTAGAATAATAAAATGTCACATACATACCATCACCAATCTTTCAAAATTATCAACTAACTAGAGACCCAGTGCATGCAATTTGTGCAGGGGGGAGGGTGTTGTCCCTAAGCCCAGCCTGTGCTTTCTCCAATCTGGAACTCCTTGAGGGATGTCCAACCCATCAGGATCAGGCCTACACAGGCTGTCAGACATCCCTCTCACAAACCAGGTCTGCTGGCTCCCAACTGCTTGCCTATCTTTGCCTTATTGCCTCTAACCACTTCTGCCTGCCAGCCTGATAGGCATCTAACCATTTTTCTGCCAGCCTGATTGACACCTGACTGGCTCCCTGACTGGCCTGATCGCCCTTAACTTCCCTCCTCTGCCAATCTGGTCACTTCTAACTGTCCTCCCCTTCAGACCTGGTCATCCCCAACAGCCTTCCCCTGCTGACCTGGTCCCCCCATCTGCTCCCTCCTGAAGGCCTGTCCCCATCAATTGCCCTCTCCTGTAAGCCGGGTCCCTACCAACTGCTCTCCCTTGCTGTCCAGTCTTCCCCAACTTCCCACCTCTGCTGGCCTGGTCACCCCTAACAGGCCACAATTGCCCTCACCTGCAGGCCATTTTGTGGTGGCCATCTTGTGTCCACATGAGGCAGCCATCTTTGACCATATGAGGGTGGCCATCTTGTGTCTTGGAGTAATGGTCAATTTGCATATTACTCTTTTATTAGATTATTAGATAGAATGCCCCAGCTTGTTACATATATAGTATATCAGCAGTCAGCAAACTGTAAAAGCCAGAGAGTAAATGTTTTAGGTTTTTCAGATGACTTAACAAAAATAAAAGTAAAAATAATTCATGAGACATGAAGAATAGGTGAAATTCCAGTTTCAGTGTATAAAGATTGTTGGGACACAGCCAGGCCCGTTCCTTTACTATTAATAACTACTTTCACTCTAAATGACTGAGTGGAGAATCATTTATGGTCCTCGCTTTCAGCATTTTCCCTTGGTTGGCTAATGGCATGTGCCACTCAGCATGTGGGCACTCTGGAGGAGGTTGAGGAATTCCTCTTACAGTAATAGCAGTTCCATTCGTCCAGGAACCTAGGGTGTATCCTTTCCATCTGCCGCATATACCTCACAGTCAGTCTAATCCTTTCAGATGTGTCTTCAAAATATATTTAGAATTTCACTATTTTAATTCCATCACTGATACCACTTGACATGAGTTAATATTAAAGCTTTTCTGGTTTGGCTGGCAGTGTGGCTCAGTTAGTTGAGTGTTGACCCACACACCAGATCACCGGTTTGCTTTTCAGTCTGGCACATGTCAAAGCACATGCTGGGTTGGGATTTCATCTCCCAATAGGGGGTGCATTGAAGACAGTCATTCATCTCTCTCAATGAAGTTTCTATCTCTCACTTCCTCTCTATGAAATCAATAAAAACATTTTAAAGCAATATGTATATATTTTTTCATGTACCTGTTTATTTTTTTATTTTTTTTATATTTTTTAATTAATTATTATTATTTTTTTTTTTTTGCCTTCCCCACCCCCCAGTACATACCCTCATCCGTCTCTCCCTTTCCCCACCTATTGCCCTGTATCCATTGGCTATGCCTACATACACATGCATATAAAATATATATTCTGATTCATTGTTAAGCCAATTTTTGCCCCTGCCTCTACTTATGCACTGTCCCCACCAAGGATGATTTTCAACAATGCAATAAAACTCATCTTTTTATTTTTTAAATATATTTTATTGCTTTCTTACAGAGAGGAAGAGAGAGGGATAGAGAGTTGGAAACATCGATGAGAGAGAGACATTGATCAGCCGCCTCTTGCATGCCCCCTACTGGGGACGTGCCTGCAACCAGGATACATGCCTTTGACCAGAATCGAACCCGGGAACTTCCAGTCCGCAGGCCGACGCTCTATCCACTGAGCCAAACCAGTTTTGGATAAAACTCATCTTTTAATGTAGAAATAATAAGCCACTCCTCTTCTAAACTTTTCCAAAGGGTTCCCATCCTACTTAAAACAGTCAGGAAGGATGTGTGTTTCCTCCTACACCTTCTCTAACTTCTCTAGTATCATGGCCTTTCCTTGTTTCACTTCTGACACAAGTCTTCCTTGCTGCCTCAGACTAACAAAGCACAGTTCAATCTCAGGAATTTTAAATAAATGGCACCAGTCTCTGAAATGCTCATTCCCCTGAGGTCCACACACAGTCTTTAAGTCTCTGCTCCAGAACCCTTGTCCATTCTTGCAGTCTGGATGTTTGTGTACTTCAAATTTCTTATGTTGACATCTCAAACCCCAATATGATGGTATTAGGAAGTGAGAACTTTGAAAGCCACTTGGTTCATGAATGGGATTAGTGCCTTTATAAAACATCTCATAGAGTTCCCTAGCCCTCTCTTCCCTGAGAGTACACAAGGAGAAGTCTGGGATCTGGAAGAGGGCATTCCTACAACCATGCTAGCACTCTGACCTTGGACTTTCAGGCTACAAAACTGTAAATATTTATTTCTGTTTCAAAATGATACAGTTTGCTAATTTTTACAGCAACCCCAAAGACTAAGACATATATGAAACATTCTCTGGCTCTTCTTAGAAAATAGTATCTCCTTTTCTCCCTTGCTTTGTTTTTCACTATAGCACTTATGTGTTGACATAATTTATTTGTTTAGTATAAGTTTCCTCCCAATCCTATATAATAAGAGAGAAATATGCAAGTTAGGCCAGGACATCACAACCAGTTCAGAAGGCTGCATCACAACCAGTTCAGAGCTCGAACTGGTCACATACCATACACCAGGGCTGGGGGCAGGCTCTGAGCAGCCACGGTATGGCTCAGAGCCTAACCACAGCCCAGGTGCCACTCAGCTCTGAGGCCACTCCTGCCAGGGGTTTGCAGGCAGGCTTGCCACACCACCTTCCCTGGGAACAAGATTCCTCCTAGCAGAGCCACAGACCCTCTCAGGGAGGTGTGCTTTAAGCCATGCTGTGACACAGCTGGGACCAAGACTTCCAGTGGAACTGCACAGGGGGGGTGTAATTGGAGCTGCACCGCACCCTGGACCGCGGCCCCCTAGCAGACACACTGACATGTCCAGGGAAACATGTTCTGAACCACTGTGGCCAGACTGTGGCTTAGGCCCGCTCCCTGTGGGACATCCCTGAGGGCTCCCAGAATCTGAGAAGGGGAAGACTGGGCTGAGGGACACCCATCCAGTGCATGAATTCCATGCACCAGGCCTCTAGTAAAATATAAGAACCTTGAAAACAGGAACTTTATCCACTGCTATATCTTCAGGTCTTTTAATAGTGTCTTATACCCAGTAGGAGTGAAAAAAGTATTTGAAGATAGTGTTATGAAAAAAAAATGATTTACTAGTTGCACCAGTTAATTATGTAGGTTTTTTTCAATAGATGGAGTTACACATATGTTGATATATATGATTTGATATGGACGTTATTTTGTTGTATTGACAGCAAGCTGCAAAACTTCATATATCAATTTTACTGAAGGTGTTAATATCATAGGTATTTTTATACTTAAAAACTTTGAATTTCATGACTTAAAAAAAGAGCATTTGCAAGATGCTCTTTATTTTGAAGAAACAGTTATCCTATATTTGGGAAGCTTACGGTGAACATGCTTCATCTCAAGATACTTGTGAATGCTGATTTAAATGCTTTCAAAATGATGATTTTGAAGTGAAAGACAAAGAACATCCAGGTCAACCAAAAATGTTTGAAGATCAACAAATACAGGCATTATTGGATGAAGATGTGTGAAAAACTCAAAAACAGCTTGCAGAAAGATGAAATGTTTCTCAGCAAATAATTTCTGATCATTTACAAGCAATAGGAAAGATTTTAAAGGAAGAAAAATGGATGCTACATCAACTGAACAAAAGACAAATGGAAAACCGAAAAGTCATTAGTAAAATGTTGCTCCAACAGTATGAAAGAAAGTCTCTTTTGCATTGAATTGTGACTGGCGATGAAAGTGAATTTATTTTGAGAATCCCAAATGCACAAAATCATGGGTTGATCCAGGTCAACCATCAACATTGAGTGGAAGGCCAAATCATTTTGGAAGAAGACAATGCTCTGTGTTTGGTGGGATCAAAAAGATGTGGTTAATTATGAGCTTCTTAAACCAGTTGAAACTGTTAATACTGATCACTACTGACAATAAATCATCAATTTGAACCATGCTTGATCAAGAAATGACCAGAATGTGCCAGAAAACATGGCAAAGTAATTTTGCTTTCTAATAATGCACCATCACAAACTTCAAAACCAGTTAAAGACATGTTAAAGGTCTTGCCTGGGAAATAATAACCAGTCTGCATATTTACCAGTTCTTGCTCCTTCAGATTACACCTTAATCCAATCGATGGCACATGCACTTTCTGAGCAGCACTTTACAACATACAAAGAAGTGGAAAATTGGGTCTCTGAATGGATTGTCTCAAAACAAGAAAAGTTCTGTTGGGACAGTATCCAAAAATTACCTGACAGATGGGGAAATGTTTAGCTAGCAATAGACATTACTTTGAATAAAGAACTTTTGATATTTCCCTTGAAATTATTGTTTTTTTAATAATTTTTATACATGTCTCCCCATTGCGCCCCTCCCTCCCAGGCGTACCCCAACCCCCCAGTGTCTATGATCATTGGTTATGCTTATATGCATGCATACAAGTCCTTTGATTGATCTCTTATCTACCTCACCTAATTTTAATCTCCCTGCTGTAATTTCACAGTCTGTTTGAAGATTTACTGCCTCTGTATCTGTCTTTTTGTTCATCAGTTTATAATATTCTTTATTATGCACGAATGAGTGAGATCATGTGATGCTTCTCCCTCATTGACTGGCTTATTTCACTAAGCATAAGGCTCTCCAGTTCCATCCAGGTTGCTGCAAATGGTGAGAATTCCTTCTTTTTAATGGCAGCATAGAATTCCATTGTGTAGATGTACCACAATTTTCTGATCCACTCATCTGCTGACGGGCACTTAGGCTGTTTCCAAATTGTAACTATTGTAAATTGTGCTGCTATGAACATAGGGGTGCATAAATAATTTCTGATTGATGTTTGTGATTTCTTAGGATAAATTCCTAAGAGTGGGATTACAGGGTCAAATGGGAGATCCATTTTTAGTTTTTTGAGGAAACTCGATACTGTTCTCCACAGTGGCTGCCCCAGTCTGCATTCCCACCAACAGCGCACAAGGGATCCTTTTTCTCCGCATCCTCGCCAACACTTGTCGTTTGTTGATTTGTTGATGATTGCCATTCTGACAGGTGTAAGATGGTATCGCATTGTCGTTTTGATTTGCATCTCTCAGATAATTAATGACTTTGAGCATGTTTTCATGTGTCTCTTGACCTTCATTCTGTCATCTTTAGAAAAGGTTCTATTTAGGTCCGTTGCCCATTTTTTTATTGGATCGTTCATCTTCCTTTTATTAAGTTGTATAAGTTGGCTGTAGATTTTGGAGATTAAACCTTTATCAGTAATAACATTTGCAAATATGTTCTCCCATACAGTGATCTTTCTTGTTGTTTTGTTGATGGTTTCTTTTGCTGTGCAAAAGCTTTTATTTTATTTTATTATTTTTTTAACTTTTTTTTTATTAATTTTTTATACATGTCTTCCCATGCCCCCCCTCCCTCCCAGGCATACCGCAACCCCCCTCCCCCAGTGTCTATGTTCATTGGTTATGCTTATATGCATGCATACAAGTCCTTTGATTGATCTCTTATCTACCTCACCTAACTTTAATCTTCCTGCTATACTTTCACAGTCTGTTTGAGGCTTTAATGCCTCTGTATCTATCCTTATTACATCAGTTTATAATGTTCTTTATTATCCACCACTGAGTGAGATCATGTGACACAATGGAATTCTATGCTGCCATTAAAAAGAAAGAAAAGCTTTTTATTTTGATGTAATCCCATTTGTTCATTTTTTCTTTAGCTCCCATTGCCTTTGGAGCAATATCAGTGAAGAAGTTCTTGCGGCATATATCTCAGATTGTGCTGCCTGTGAATTCCTCTAGTATTTTTATGGTTTCCCTTCTAATGTTTAAGTCCTGTATCCATTTGGAATTTATTTTTGTATTTGGTGTAAGTTGGTGGTCCAGTTTCATTTTTTTGCATGTATCTGTCCAATTTTCCCAACACCATTTATTGAAGAGGCTATCTTGGCTCCATTGAGTGTTCATGCCTCCTTTGTCAAATATTAGTTGAGCATAGTGGTTTGGATGGATATCTGGATTCTCTATTCTATTTCATTGGTCTATATGTCTGCTCTTGTGCCAGTACCAGGCTGTTTTGAGAACAGTTGCTTTGTAGTATAGCTTGAAATCTGGTATCTACTTTATTCTTCTTTCTCAGAATTGCTGTAGCTATTCGTGGTCTTTTTTTGTTCCAGATGAATCTATGAAGAGTTCTTTCTAGGTCTGTGAAATATGTCATTGGTATTTTAATGGGTAGTGCATTGAATCTGTAGATTGCTTTGGGTAGTATGGACATTTTAATGATGTTGATTATCCCAATCCATGAGCATGGTTTGCTCTTCTTTCTGTTAACATCTTCCTCTATCTCTTTTTCAGTGTCCTGTAGTTTTCTGCATATAGGTCTTTTACCTCTTTAGTTAGGTTTATCCCTAAGTATCTTAATTTTTTTGGTGTGATGGTAAATGGAATTGCTTTTTTAGTTTATCTTTCTGTAATTTCACTGTTAGTGTATAGAAATGCCACAGACTTCTTAGCATTAATTTTGTATCCTGCTACATTGCCGAATTAATTAATTAAGTGAATTAGTTTTGCGATGGAGTCCTTTGGGCTTTTTATGTACAATATCATGTCACCTGCAAATAAGGATAGATTTACTTCTTCTTTTCCAATTTGGATGCCTTTTATTTCTTCTTGTTGTCTAATTGCTATGGCTAATACTTCCAGTACTATGTCAAACAGGAGAGGTGAGAGTGGGCATTCCTGTCTTGTTCCTGTGATTAGGGGAAATGGTTTTAGTTTTTGCCCATTGAGTATGATGTTAGCTGTGGGTTTATCATATATGGCTTTTATGATGTTGAGGTATGATCCTTCTATTCCCACTTTGCTGAGAGTTTTTATTAAGAAAGGGTGTTGGATTTTGTCAAATGCTTTTTCTGCATCAATTGATATGACTATGTGTTTTTTATATCTCAATTTGTTTATGTGATGTATCACATTTATTGATTTGCGGATATTGAACCATCCCTGCATTCCTGGGATGAATCCTGCTTGGTCATGGTGTATGATCTTTCTGATGAATTCTGGATCCGATTTGCTAGAATTTTGTTGAGGATTTTGGCATCTATGTTCATGAGTGATATTGGCCTATAATTCTCTTTCATTGTGTTGTCTTTATCTGGTTTTGGTATTTAGGTGATGCTGGCTTCATAGAAGGTGTTTGGAAGTGTTCCTTCTTCTTGAATGTTTTTGAATAGTCAGAGGAGGATAGGTTTTAATTCTTCCTTGAATGTTTGGTAAAACTCTCCTGTGTAGCCATCTGGTCCCGGGCTTTTATTTGCTGGAAGCTTTTTGATGACTGCTTCAATTTTTTCCATAGTTATTGGACTATTGAGATGTTTGACTTCCTCCTCATTGAGTTTTGGGAGGTTATATTTATCTAGGAAAATGTCCATTTATTGCAGGTTGTCCAGTTTGTTGGAATAGAGTTGTTCATAGTATTTTTTAGCAATCATTTGTATTTCCACAGGGTCTGTTGTTATTTCTCCTCTTTCTTTTCTGATTTTGTTTATTTGGGTCTTCTCTCTTTGCTTCTTGATGAGCCTGGCTAGAGGTCCATCAATCTTGTTTATCCTTAAAAAGAACCAGCTCTTTGTTTTGTTGATCTTTTGAATTGTTTCTTTGGTCTCCAAGTTGTTTATCTCAGCTCTGATCTTCACTATTTCCTTCCTTCTGAGCACACCTGACTTTTCTTGTTGCTCCCTTTCTAGCTCTTTGAGTTGTAGGTTTAGGTGGTTTATTACCATTGTTTCCTGTTTTTTGCATTAGGGTTGTAGGGCTATGAACTTCCCTCTCAGGACTGCTTTCACTGTGCCTCGTAATTTTCTATTGTTGTGTTGTCCTTGTCATTTGTTGCCATGATGTTTTTTATTTCTTCCTTGATCTCTCTGGTTACCCAGTCGTTGTTTAGTAGCATCCTGTTTAGTCTCCATGTGTTTGATGTCTTTCTATTGTTTTTATTATAGTTGATTTCCAGTTTTATGCCACTGTGGTCTGAGAAAATGCTTGATATGATTTCTATCTTCTTAAATTTGAAGCGACTTTTCTTATGACCCAATATATGATCTATCTTTGAAAATGACCCATGTGCACTGGAGAAGAATGTATATTCTGTGGCTTTGGGGTGAAATGCCCTGAAGATGTCAGTTAATTCCATCTGGTCTAGTGCGTCATTTAGGATTGATGTTTCTTTGCTGATTTTTTGTTTAGAGGATCTGTCTAATGGTGACAGTGGGGTATTAAAGTCTCCTACTATGATTATATTGCTGTCAATCTCTCCCTTAATATTCTCCAAGAGTATTCTTATGTATTTAGGTGCTCCCATATTCGGTGCATATATATTTACCAGAGTTATTTCTTCTTGTTGGATTGTTCCCTTTAGTATTATGAGGTGTCCTTCTTTATCTCTTATTAAGTCCTTCACTTTGACATCTAATTTGTCAGATATAATTATTGCAACCCCAGGTTTATTTTCATTTCCATTTTCCTGAAGTACCATCTTCCATCCCTTCACCCTCAATCTGTCTGCATCTCTTTTCCTGAGGTGGGTTTCTTGCCGACAGCAGATATATGGATCATGTTTTCTTATCCAATCGGTTAATCCGTTTACATTTGAAGTTATTATTGATAAATACTTATTTGTTGCCATTTTTAGTCCTTACCCCCGAGCTCCTTCTTTGCTTCCTCTTTCTTTTTATTACAGCAGACCCTTTAACATTTCTTGCATTGCCAGTTTGGTGGTAATATATTCTCTTAGTCCATTTTTGTCTGCGAAGCTTTTGATTTCACCTTCAATTTTGATTGAGAGTCTTGCAGGGTATAGTATTCTTGGATTCAGACCCTTCCTTTGCAGTACTTTGTATATTTCATTCCATTCCCTTCTAGCCTTACGAGTTTCTGTTGAGAAGTCAGTAGCTAGTCTAATGGGGGTTCCTTTGTAGGTAACTTTCTGTTTCTCTCTGGCTGCTTTTAAGATTCTTACTTTGTCGTCGGTGTTTGCCAATTGAATTATAATGTGCCTTGGTGTCGGTTTGTTGGGGTTCATTTTGCTTGGGACTTTGTGAGCTTCTTGGGTTTGTGTGGATTTTTTCTTAATATAATGGGGAAATTTTCTGTCATTATTTGTTCAAACACGTTCTCTAATCCTTGTTCAGTTTCCACTCTTTCTGGAACCCCAATTATATGGATGTTGTTTTTTCATGTTATCCCAAAGTTCCCTTAGGCTCTCCTCTTGCTTTTAAACTTTTTTTTTTCTAGAAGCTGCTGTACTTGGGTATTTTTTCCTCCCGTGTCTTCTAGCTCACTTATGCGGTCCTCTGCTTCTTCTAGTCTACTTTTGATGCTTTCTGTTGAATTCTTTATAGCAGTGATGTCATTGTTCATTTCTTCTTGTTTATTCTACACCTCATCTAGTTTCTTCTGTGTTTCTTCTTGCTGCTTCTTCACTTCCTCTAGGCCCTTGTTCCCTTCCTCTTGGCTCTTCTTCCCTTCCTCTAGGCTCTTACCCATATTGTCGAATTTGTCTTCTAATCTTTTCAACCAGCTTATGATCGTTTCTCTGAACTCTTTTTCTGGCAGGCTTGTTTCTGCTTCTATTTCGTTTACTTCCTTTTCTGGTGAAACCTGCCTTTCTGTCTTATGTGGGCTGTTTCTTTTTCTCCCTTGGTCTTTCTTCTTCGGATGTCTGGCTATGTAATTCTCTCTCCTACGTTGATTGAGAAGCACAAACTACAACACGACCAGGTACAGCACGCAAGGCACGGAGTAGAAATGTATTTAGGATGTTAATAATCACAAATAAGGTGACCACCAATGAAGGATAAATTAGGGGTAAATAGAAAAGAAGAAGAGGAAAATTAGGAAAAAAGAAGAGAAAGAAATGCCAAATTAAATTGGGAGAGTGAGAGAAAAAAGAAAAAAAAAAGATAAATAAATGAACAAAAAAATAAAATACAATAAAAATAAGAAAATAAAAAGTAGAAGAAAAGAGGAAGAAAAAAGTCAGAGAGAAAAGAATGTGTATAAGAGGGAAAGAGGGAACAAAATATAGATGTCAAGAGACAACTCCAATAGAAACGGTCACCAATCCCAACAAAGGCCAGCAACCAGTATCTAGAGCTTAATGTAAACTGCAAATAGCAACTGGTATTGAGGGAGGTGAGGGAAAAGAGAGGTAGAAAACAAAGCAAGCAAAAAGCAAAATAAAACAAGTAGAATAAATTAAAAGAATCTCACAAAAAAATTCTAAAAATCGATATAATCACTTTTTAGGCAAACAGCAACAAAAGGACTTAGGGGAAAAAAAACAACTTTTTGGCTAGTGAAGGCAAGAAGAGAGAGGTTTCTGTGGATTTGTAGTAGGGGTTTTGAAATTAGATATATAAATGGGGTGAAATTTTAACTAGGTAAAGAGAAAGAATAGGGAGAATCTAAAGTTGGAAACGGGAAAGAACTAAGACAACAAAATGGGGAAAATTAGGAGGAAGGTGTTGGCATAAAGGTAGAGTTGAGTTGGAGTAATATTATACTAAAGGAAAGATGAAAATAGAATACAGAACTCTAATCCCGAAATAAAATAAATACAAAACAAAATGACACTTTTTTTCCCCCAAGAAGTAAATTACTAATATTAAATAATAATACTAGTTCAAAACAAAAATGCAATAGTTAAAAAGAAAAAATCAATTGATGTGGAAAGAAAAAAAAATGGTCTTTTAATTAAAATATGTGAAAATGAAAAATAAAATAAAGAAAAAAAAAAGAAAGGAAAAAGAAAAAAAGAAAAAAAATTAGGATGCTCCTTCACTTCCACTATTATTTTGTGTGTCATCCACTGGGTGGCAGTGTTTCAGAATTGATCTCTGAGACAAAGCAGGGGACCTCTCCAGGCTGTGCTCAGATCCTGCTACTCTGTGGTTCTCAAAGCCAGTTTGTGGGGGGTTTGCAGCCAGGACACTGTAATAACTCGCAGGCTGTCCTTCTGCCCCAGAAAGAAAAAAAGAAAGAGAAAAGAAAAGAAAAAAAAAAAAGGAGTCGTTTTCCAGAGCTCTCCTCCGTCAACAGCTCAGAGGGTTTGCCTCCACACTTAGGGATCACCCCCTGACCACCTCTGGGAACCTCTCCAGTGGCAGTTTTCCAGTAGCCAGGCTCCCAAGGCGTACGCGTCTCTGGTGTGCGGGGGTAGGAGACCTCACCCCGACCCGGGCAAATTCTGACCCTTCCTCGAGCTGTGCGGATCTCCGAATCAGGCACCCGTGGGTCCGTGCTGCCTGAAAAGCCAAGCTCTGTGTCCCCAGCTGCTCAGCTGGTGCCTCAGTCAGCCGCAGCTTCCAGACCTCCCTTTTATCTCAGGCGCAGTCTGACCTCACCATGTGCTCAGTGGGTCTCTGAGTCCGCTGCGTGTCCGTGCCAATTGGAAAGCGGAGTTCTGGGTCCCTGGGTCCCCAGTTGCTTGATGTGTGCGCAGCTGCCGGCTTCAGATGGCTGCAGACATCTACCTCCCTCTGAAAGATGGCATGGTCTCCGCGTTCGTGATGGGGGCTCAGGCGGGCAAACACCCCTTGGCAGTGGGGCTGCCCGGCTGGGAGAGCCCCGTCCAGCAGTTCCCCGCCTTCTCCTGGAGGATAACTTGCTCTTAACTTGCCACCAAACACTCCCAGTGTGACTCTCAGACGCTCTCTCTCCTTCTGCCCAGCGACAAAGCTCCAGATGCGTCTGTTTACTCTGCTGCCATTTTCTCTCTCAATCCCAAGAGTCTTGAATCCCGAGCCTTGCGGCGGGCGGAGGAGGGGCCAGCCGGGCTCTCTTGAAATTATTGTGTATTTCTTTGATTACAAAATCTGCTTTATTAACTGGTACACCTAGTATATCTTTCATTTTATATATATATCTTCAGTTTTGCTTCTACTACAAACCTTTAGTTTATAGCAGGTTGTACTAATCATAATATTAGCACTATAAAACATAGATTTAATCAATTAATAAATTACAACGAACATATGTTTTTCATTAAGAAATGAGGTAAAAGTGTTTGCAGAAGATGACTGTAGCACGCAAACTTGACCAATCCTAATACATAAAAAGCCAGGGGCCTTCACGACTGAAACAACTGAACAGAGGAACACAGGATGCATGGGGCGACAAGGCTGGCAGGGAGTTAGTGAGGGACAACCAAACAATTGAACAGCAGGCTGTGTGGGGTAATTAGGCTTTCAGGGGGAGCAATTGGTAGTGATGGGGGGATAGTTGGGAGCCACCAGGCCAGTTGGAGATGACCAGGCCAGTGAGGGGGCAGTTAGGGGTAAACAGGTTGGCAAGGCAGAGGTGTTAAGGTGTGATCTGGCTGGCAGGGATTGCTTAGAGTGATCAGGCAGATGAACAGTTAGGAGACAGTGGTCCTGGATTGTGAAAGATATGTCCAACAACTGCCAGTTTATGCCCAGTCCTGAGGATCGGGCCTAAACTGGCAGTCAGAAATCCCCTGAGGGCTCCTGGAGTGAAGAGGTTCAGGCTGGGCTGAGGAGACCCCCCCCCCATGCATGAATTTTATGCATTGGGCCTCTATTATTAAAATAAAGGTATAGAGGGAGGAAGGAGGGTGACAAGTAGGGAGGGAGGGAGGAGGGAGGGAAGGAGGAAGGAGGAAGGAAGGAAGGAAGGAAGGAAGGAAGGAAGGAAGGAAGGAAGGAAGGAAGGAAAGAAGGCAGCCTAAATGCAGGACAAATAAAAGCTTGTTCTTTTGGGGGAGGCGGATGGAGACTTGTCATCCTGATATCCTGGGGTTATGGATAAAGGAAGGTTTGAAACAAAGGACTCTTGATTTGAATTTTAAATTTTCCCCAACTTAATTTTAATCGTTAACATATAACTTTGATATAAATAAGATGAGTATTTATTTTTTGGCAGATGTTTGGGAGCAGGGTGGGAGAAGCAGTGGTTGGGAACCACTTAGAACTTCAATTACCTTATCTGTGCTGGCAAAGTAATGAATTAGTGCCAGGAGTGATACAAGAGGTCCAGTATTTCCATTCCCTTCCCTGTGCTCTGTGTACCCATGTACTGCCACCCATTGGATAGAATTATATTATTTTGGGAAGAAGTCCAAGTTGTTTTGATGTGCATGATTAACATTTAAAATAATGTCAACTTATTTAGTAACTCATAACCTTATGACTCCTCTCTCACACACCGCCCGGGTGGCTGAGGAGTTCTGGGGTCATGGAGCCTGTGAATGAGGTTGCAATGAGCCATAGTCTCTTGTTCTACATACAGAATGAGCACTTTTTATTCTAATGCTTATAGGTACCACTCCATTTAGATAACTTTTCGTTTTAAGCTGACATTTAGCTCATGCTGAAATTAATGGACTTTTAGAGACAGTTTCACAAATGCAAGGGTCCCTTGAAAAAGAAAAACAATTTAGAGTCTAGAGAAGGGTTACATTATCTTTGGCACAAAAGGTTTGGTTCATGCAATCTCGATCCCATTGAGTAAGTAGCATCCTGTTAAAGGATCATTTGGATGGGTTGTCTCTTTGGGGTAGAACCTTCTAGCCTCCTGCTCAGGGGTGAAGAATAACATCTCCATGGCAACTAAGGAGCAATGTTTGTCTCTTATTTTCAAAATTCACTGGATATGTGGAAAATAAAATTTTTGTAGAAGTTTTATGTTGATCAAAACAGTTTCTTTGTTAATAACTTAATTGGGCCCAAATTCAGCATGGACAGAATACCGCCTCTTTCTAAATGACCTTATGTTTTCCAGGGATATTTACACCTCATATCTTGCTTAATGCTCAGGTATATGACAATGTAGCACGTTTGGAAGGGAAGATATCCAACTGTTTTAAAATTGAAGAAACCAAGGCATAGTTAACATTGCAGGACTATGGTGAGGGTTTCCATGAAATATTCTAGTGTCTTTCTTTATTCTTTGAAGGGAAAGACTGAGCAGCATTTTCCTTACTTAGTGCATCCAGTTTGGAGGGTGGGTAAACAATTGAGGTGCTCCCTCATTTCCTTCAACTTATATATCACAGAGGGAGGAGGTGGGTGAAAAGGTGAAATGGTTAAGTAAGAAAAACACAACTCATAAACTCAACAATATGGTGATTAACAGAAGGAAAGGAGGGTGGAGGAGGTAGAGAAGGGTAAGGAGGGATAAATCGTGATGGAAGGAGACATGACTTGGGGTAAAATATACAGACAATGTATTATGCAACCGTACACCTAAAACTTACAAAGTTTTATTAAATGATGTCACACCAACATATTTAATAATTTTTAAAAAGCACAATGTTCTTCCACTTGAACATCATAGTCACTCTTGAAAATTTATTCTAAGAACTAAATCCAATAATGTAAAATAACTTGTATGTTCATAGATTTTTTACAGCAGTGTAATTTTTAAGGACAAGCACATAATGAGAGAAATGGGTAAAGCTAGAGTATCACACATAGAACTTAATATAGGACAAAATAAATGCCCTGTATTAAATCAAGGTATTATCATGTAGTCATTAAAATGATGGATATAAAATTAAAATTCAACCTGAAAAAATTAAAATATATAAATTATAAAAAGCACCTACAAAATTGTACATTTTAACATAATGAAATAAAACTATGTAGGAACATAGATTATTGAGAGAAACCCAATGAAATGAAAATGATATTGTTAGGGAACTTCTGGGCCTCCGGTTGCAGTTGGACAGCAAGAGACCAGTGATGTAGTTCAGTCAGAGTGTAAAGGTGCCAGGACAAGGAGCACTGCTGGTATAAGTTCCAATAGCAATGCATGAGCCCAATGACTTGGGAAGATCAATGAGAGAGAGAGAGAGAGAGAGAGAGAGAGAGAGAGAGAGAGAGAGAGAGAGAGAGAGAGAGAGAGAGAGAGATTTGGAAAGCCATTTTACCCCTCAGGAATGGAATCTGACAGGGAATTTGAGAATAAATCCCAGAGGTGACATCCTAAAATTAGGTACAGTCCCAATATGTTAAATACCAAAGACACATATATGTATCATCTTTTGTAATGCAGATCATGATATATTTGTCTACAAAACCTTCCCATGAGAACTCTGACTATGGTATTTGAAAGAGTGCAAGGGCCAAGGGATTTGGGGTGAGGTTGTGGAGTTTACTCAGAGTCCTATAGCAGTAGATGGTACAAAAAGGAGATTTGAATACAAATGTGGGGTGGAGTCACAGTTTCTTAGTCTCTCCTGTGCAATTTCTATAAATCTTGTGTTCTGTTCTGACAAGTTTGGAGTCATTTTTTTCAAACTAATTATTGTCTAAATCTTATGATGCCACACTGTTGCTCATGTCCATGTTCTTTTTTTCTGCTTTTTTGCTTATTCTTGATTTATTATGTAGCATCAGCACTTTATGTGGTTTCTTCACAGCATGACCTGCAAGCCTTAACCCTTTCATTCCTAGTCATTAACAATGGTTAGGCCTTGACTAATGGTCACACGTACAGATTTCTATTAAGCTAAAGATAAAATCTTGACCTAAGTTACCTTCTAGTTCCTGAGCCCAAAGGTGGAATTATCTCTGGATACTTTCCCCTGAGACCTGAGACCAGGCAAAGGGATGGCAGGAAAGACTTCAAACTGTCCTCAAGACCAGAAGAAATTATTTATTACCCTTGCCACATCTCTGAGCAATCAGCTTCTAGCAGCATCCTGAACCTCCTAACACACAGTGTCTTGTGTTTATTCCTTTTAATCTCTAATTTTTGCACCATTTGGAAATTAGGGCTTTTGAGCATGAGTTTCCTGTTCTCCTGGATGGCACCATCTATACTAATAAAAGGGTAATATGCTAATTGGATCGGGAAACTTTCCGGGAGAACTTCTGGACTTCCAGACAAAGCCATGGTAGTGAGACCAAGGCAGAGGCAGTTAGGGGCGATCAGGCTGGCAGGGGAGGGCAATCGGGGATGAGCAGGCTCTTGGGGTGGGAAGTTGG
>PVJN01016720.1:0-41852 GCA_004026805.1 Lasiurus borealis
GATTGTGGGTCAGTGAGAGTGTGTGCACGGAGCAGTCAGAGGAGCTGAGTTCTACTTTCCGCCCCGTGTTTCCCGGCCTTCCACAAGCCCCTTACCCGTAGGCAGTGCCTTTCCCACCTGGAAAACGGTCATCTGGAGGCCAGCCTGCTGCCGCTGGGGCAGCAGGAGAGAAGCCTTGAAACAGTTAAGGCGGCCAGGCTTGGAAAGCTGGGGCCACATGCTTCCCGAGTGTGACCTCCAGGCACACACCTGGGCTCGGTCAGGTTACACTCAGCCCTCCCCCCTTCTCCCCTGCTCCAGGCCAGGCCTGGTCGATGATAGAGGCCGGGCCCTCCTTAATTAAGGGCACCGGTCACCTAAAGCAACGAGGGGGCAGGCGGGACTATTGGATGTCACTCAGTCTCGCTGTCGACTTCCTTTCCCTTTAATTATTTCAGAAGAAGAAAACACTAACTGTTAAAGAAAAAAAAAGTCACAGGAATAACAAAGCAAAGGCTCCTGAAGGACCAGATAGCCGTGAAGAAATAATAGTGGCCGCTGGGGCTTTGAACTGCCCGGGTCTCTGCTGGAGCCAATGGAGGTAGAATTCAGGCAGCCCCGGGTTATGCAGGCTGCTCCTCCCAGCACACGCACGGTGCCTCTTTGAGAAAATGCCAGTGATCACTCTCAGTGATCGGTCACCATCTGGCCTCCCAGGGAACATGCTTAGAAGATCTTATTTGGTTCTTCCTGACATGAAGCTGTTCAGGTGATGATGGTGGTGGAGTCAAAATGACCTGAGTGTGGCCCGTTCAGTCGTTGGTGAGTGGTGTGGGATGGGGCAGGGTGTTTATCTGTTTGTATCTCAGCTTCTCCACTTGAAAAAGAAAACCGCCCTCGCTGCTTTGGCTCAGTGGCTAGAGCATCGGCCTGCGGACAGAAGGGTCTTGGGATCAATTCCAGTCAAGGGCACATGGCAGGGTTTTGGGCTCAGTCCCCAGTAGGAGACATGCAGGAGACAGCTGATGGATAATTTTCTCTCATCCTTGATATTTCTATCTCTCCCTCTCCCTCTCCCTTTCTCTCTGAGATCAATAAAACTATATTTTATTTTTTAAAATATATTTTATTGACTTTTTGACAGAGAGGGAGGGAGAAGGATAGAGAGTTAGAAACATAGATGAGAGAGAAATATCGATTAGCTGCCTCCTGCACACCCTCTACTGGGGATGTACTCACAACCAAGGTACATGCCCTTGACCGGAATCGAACCTGGGGCCATTCAATCCACACTATTGTGGATTGAATACTCTATTCACTGAGTCAACCCAGTTAGGGCAATAAAAATATATTTTTTAAAAAACACAGAAACTATATCTCCCTCACAGGAATGCTATAGGTATTTAGCAAAATTAGAACTATGTATAGTGTTGGGTGCTAACAGAATATGTTGTGGTGATCACCTTCATCGAATCGTCACACTGTCCACCTGAAACGAATATCATGTTATATGATAATTCTCTCTCAATTAAAAAAAATAATGTCTATAAAACCCATAATTCACCGCAGTGGGCTTTCCAAAGAAATGGGTGGCTTCTAGCCACAGTGAAAAGCAACTGTTAGCGAGGCTGCCAGGTCTCAGATCCCCATAAGAATAAACTTGAATTGAAAATTGAGTGCTAGGAGTGAGTAGACCAGGCTCAGAAACCAGAAAAAAATAATAGGGTTGCCCTAACCAGTTTGGCTCAGTGGATAGAGTGTCAACCTGTGGATTGAAGGGTCCCAGGTTCAATTCTGGTCAAGGGCATGTCCCTTGGTTGCGGGCACATCCCCAGTAGGAGGTATGCAGGAGGCAGCTGATTGATGTTTCTCTCTCATCAATGTTTCTAAACTCTCTATCCGGCTCCCTTCCTCTACATAAAAAATCAATAAGATGCTGGAGCTTCCAACTGAACTCGGGGCACAGAGAGTGAGCTTGACTGGAACTCTCCCTCCGTGCTCACAGTAGAAGTTCCAGTTTCGGGGACCAGGGACTTTGTGTGACACCCTCAACGTCAGTGGCGTCACTAAGACTCATCTCAAGATTGACCTTGACACGTGTCAACGGAGGCCGCCACTGATTCCTATTCCTGGTTACCTCTGACCTGGGATGGTGCTCAGGTGTGGCCCTGGGGCCAGGGAAGAGGCCTGGTGTCTGTCCCCCACTCTATGAACACATCCTTTCTCCGGCTTGACCTTCCCTCGGGAGGAAGCCTCTGAGTTGCCGGCTCACTGCAGGCCTTGTCTTCATCATTGAAAAAATGACCCAGCTGCCTGGTGGCGTGGCTCCGTGGTTGAGCTTCAACCCGTGAACTGGGAGGCTGGGGTTCAATTTCCCAGACAGGGCACAGGCCGGGCTCGTGGGCTTGATCCCCCAGTAGTGGGCATGTAGGAGGCAGCCGATCCGTGATTTGTTCTCATCATTGGTGTTTCTCTCTCTCTGTCCTTTCCTCTCTGAAATCACTAAAAACATTGGGTTTTTGTTGTTGTTGCTTTAATGGAAATCAGCTTTGGTTAAACAACCCAGGGAGAGGACAGGGACAGATTCCGGGCTCCTGCTAAGCTGTGGAGCACCGGAATGTGCCTCTTGCTCTGACGCTGGGTTCCAGGCCTTGGTGCAATGTCTACGGTGTAGTTCACACAGTGTTTTCTGTTGGAGAAAGAAGCGGGCAGTCCATCCACTTAGCAGGGCTGGTAGAGAAGGAAACGGATTGTCATTCAGTAGTCTTCCTTTATTTCGTAACACCCCAAATCTAACCTCAAGGAAAGCATTGGCTCCCCGGGGTCACTGTGCAGGCAGAATACTGTCAAGTAGGGGGCTGTCCAGGTTTCTGGGAGACATATGTTTTACTAGTGGCCCTGTGCACAAATCCGTGTGCCAGTAGCTCACCAGTAGCTCACTGTCACCCTCCAATAGCTCCCCCTACTTCCTTTCCCTCCAGCCCCCTCATAGCTTGCTACCCTACCCCCTCCTGTAGCTCTCTGCCCCACCCTCCTGCTGATCCATGATCTGATCCTTATGCTTCACAGCAAAACAACCATTTGCATATTACATCTTTATGAAATAGGATACTTTACTTTTTCTTTTCTCTATCTATATATTATGTTACTTAACAAATATTGCAGCAGATACTGGAAAGCCTAAGTCTCTCCTTTCTTTTTTGTGGTTAATCCTCACTCAAGGATATTTTTCCGTTGGTTTTTAAAGAGCGTGGGAGGGAAGGGGAGAGACACACAGAGAGAGAAACATGGGTTTGAGAGGCAAACAGCAATTTGGTTGCCTCCTGCACATGCCTGACCAGGCCGGGGATCTGGACCGCAGCCAAGGCACATGCCCTGGACCATCGTCAAACCCAGGACCCTTCAGTCCACAGGCCGATCTCTATCCACTGAGATTTAGGGTAATAAGCTGTTTTAGATCAATTAACAACCGTACACATTCACAGAGAGAGTGGCAAGCCATCTTCCAGCCAGAGCTCATCCTTGTCCTGGGTGCGGGGCTAGACACACGCATTTAAGACCCACGAGACTGCCTCTCCCTCTCCATCTCCGCCCACAGGATTCCGAAGGCCACGTCGGCGTGGGGTGCCTCTGAAGCTGTCCTCCTGCCCTCACCACATCCGCAAACGGGGCTCGCTGGGGCCCCACGTCCCCCCCCCCCCCCCCCCCCCCCCCCCCCCCCCCCCCCCCCCCCCCCCGCCACACACACACTTCTTTTGATGACTGTTGAGTAAACAGGGGCTTTGAGTGTGGGGCTGGGCCCAGAATTGAGCCGCATCAGCAAAAAGAAACTCATCTTTATCTGGAATTAACTACGAATTCAATTAGAGTAAGAGCCTCCGCCAACCTCGTGGAGAAGGCTTTGCACAGAGGAGCCAGATGTTCCCACAGCATTGAGAGCCCTGTGCCTGGCCGGCTGAGAATTTCCATCTCGCAGCCCCATCACAACGCAGCTCGGCTTCCATTCCCTGCTCCTTCAATTAGATCTACTCCTTCAAGCGAAGTGAGATTGGGTTGAAAGAATGGGGAGGCGGAGGGGAGGGGCTCTGCTTAATCTTGGGCTTGCAAGTGTAGCGGAGGTTGAAGGGGTGGGGGTCTATGTCGGGGTTCATTCCAAGACGCAGCTTTCCTTGTTTCTTGTGAGTTGATTCCATTGGGGGAAAAGCAATGAGACCTTGAATGAATGAATCACTTGAGATTGTGCTAAGATCAGACCTTGGTTCTGTTTTCAGCTTTGAACATCTTATAGGACAACAGAGCGTAAATGGAAAATAGAAGAGAGTTGAACAGGGCAGACATTATGTGGCATTTCTTAAAAAATACATTTTTTGCCGAAACTGGTTTGGCTCAGTGTTTAGAGCATCGGTCTGTGGACTGAAAGGTCCCAGGTTTGATTCCGGTCAAGGGCATGTACCTTGGTTGTGGGCACATCTCCAGTAGGAGGCAGCTGATCTATGTTTCTCTCTCATCGATGTTTCTAACTCTCTATCCCTGTCTCTTCCTCTATGTAAAAAAAATCAATAAAATATATATATTATTAATTTCAGAGAGGAAGGAAAGGGAGAGAGATAGAAACACCAATGATGAGAGAGAATCATGGATTGGCTGCCTCCCTCATGACTTCCACTGGGAACTGAGGCCGCAACCCAGGCATGTGCCCTGGACCGGAATCGAACTCAGGACCCCTCAGTACACAGGCCGTTGCTCTCCTCACTGAGCCAAACCAGTTAGGGCGTGTAACATTTTATTTTTCCGTGCAGATAATTAATGTGTGAAAAGACACCAGGATCACTCGTGCCTCACATGGGAAGTGGAGTCTTAGCACCAAAGGGTCCCAGGGTGGCTCAGGTGCCTCTGCAGGGTTTCTGGAGGTGGCATACACTGGAATCTTTGAAGCCTGTTTTACTTTGCATTTGTTAAACCAGAACAGAGAGCGAGCTGAGAGACAGAGGGAAGCAGTGAGTGATAACAGCTCCGCGGTGAGGAACCACTCCTCTATAGTTGTCCTTGTCACGAGCACAAACTTGCCCGTGGCTCAGGTTCCACTTCTCTCCATCACATCTTGTTCAGCCTTTCCTCCTTCCGATGATGAGTCTCCTGGAAGGCACCACTTGTCCTCCTAACACGGTTTTCGACTCGTTCATCCTCCGGACTGCGGTGGAGAGTGAGTGTCCCGAAATGCACACCTGGTTGTGAAAGCCATTGGTTTAAAACGACTAAGGTTCCCCATCTTAGGAGAATCCCCCAGCTCCTCCTCTCTGACAAGCTTCCTCCGAGTTCCTGGATCATTTCCTGCTGCCCGTGGCCACTCACCTTAAATGTGATCAAACCTTCCTCCACTTGTCATCGTCCATCCTATATATTAAAAGGCTAATATGCAAATTATCTCCTGGACTGGGAGTTTGACCAAGGGGTGGGGCCAGCCCACCAACTGTCTGTGGCCCCTCCCCCAAGCCGGTCCTGCCCCCATCAACCCCCCCTCAACTCAATTGGGGCTGGCCAGCCAACCTCCAGTGTCCCCTTCCCCTGGCTGGCTGGGCTGATCAGCCCGATCGAGGCAGGGCGGCTGGACCCCAATTGTGCATGAATTCATGCACCAGGCCTCTAGTTCAATATGTTTTAAAATTTCCTTGTTTGATGCCTCTGTGTGCCTACAGGTATTGATATAGGTATTGGGGAAAGAGCAATACACAACAGAGGTAAAACTTCTGACCCCTATAGGCGGTCCTCTAGTTGGGAGGCGGGACTCTAAGCACATCACCCAATAGGCACATGTTCCATATGTAAGAAAAGTGAGGAAGGGAAAGAAGATGTGCACAATGCTTAGGTAGGGCTGTAAGAGAATATCTCCCTGCAGAGGTAACACAGGAGTTGACGAAACCATGAGCAGCAGCAAGAGGGTGGGTACCATCCATAGGTCATTCATCCAAATGCAACCTGGGGGCTACCTTAGCTCATCAGAACTTTGGAAAGCCAACCATTCATACTTTATGTGTGTTTTTTTTTTAATGTTGTGGTTTGTTTTTTTTCCAGCCATGAATACTTTTGAAAATCACTCCAGGTTACTCTAACATCCCATGGAGAAATGAGGCTTCTGCTTTGACTTGAGTGACAGGGGTGTCATTGAATAGAGAACTCACAGGGACTCAGTTATGCAGTCCGTCTCCCTCTGATTTCCGAGCACAGAAGAGACTGTGGATGGCAAGAGTGGGCGCAGGGAAATCAAACAAGAGGCAACTGCGCTTGACCTGCTGAGAAAAATGGGGGGACCGGGCTAGGAGGGTTGTATTGGGCTCGATGACAAACTCCGTGGTCATGGTGAGGGATATGTGGAAGTTGGAGGCCATAGGATCTCACCACAATGAAGGATAAATACTGCTAGGCCTACGTCCACTTCTCTGCATTTTCAAATCAAGTTTAGACAGAACAGTTCCTCACAGAGTTTGTTTCATGTCTGGTCATATAGCATGTGAGTGTGTCTGGTACTATAGCATGTGAGTGTGTCTGGTCCTATAGCATGTGAGTGTGTCTCCCTTCCTCTTTGTAAATATATATATGTGTGTGTGTGTGTGTGTGTGTGTGTATATATATATATATATATATATATATATATATATATATATATATTAAAGAAATAATAGGAAGTGATACTTGACTCAGTTTCCCCAAGACTAGCATCTTGCAATACACTAGCGCCCTGTAACAGGATACCGACATCCATGCACCAGCCAGATCAAGAACATTTCTATCACAAGGATCCTTCCCATTACCCTTTCATTCTTTCATAGCCACACCCGGTTCCCTCCCACCCTCCCCTCCTCCTTAACCCCCGGGCTCTCCCCGTTTGTATAACTTTGTCCTTTCAGTAATGTTACTCGAAGGGAGTCAGAGGGTAGGTAACAGGTTGAAAGGGACTTCTGTCACTCCCCATCATGCTCTGGGGCGTCTTGAAGTCCATTCTCCTTTGTTGTTGCCAATCTTTGTGCTCTTTCCCGATGCAGAATGACAAAGCGATCCCATGCAAATGTAACCCAACATATTTTAAAAGGTGGCCAACTACTGGGCGACAGGGAGAGGGTCATGTGACCAGCGGGCTGGTTTGTCGCGATGGCGTGAATGAATTATTTTAAATGATTTTCCACACTAAATTCTCCAGATGCTTTGGCCCCGGGCCAAGATAATTAATATTGCTAATCCACAGGCTAGAATTAAGTTGGCAAGTTAATTCACAGAACTGAGCATCGCAACTCCATGTTGGGAGTGTGGGTAAGCCACATGTGTTATGTTTAAGTGACAGGAACCTGTCTCATCGTTGACCCACACCCCAGAGTCTCTGGGGTGCATGAGATGATAACTCATTTTACATCACCGGAAAGTGAGTCTAAAAAAGAAAGGAGACCATACCTTTTTGTTTAAGTTTTCTTCCCTAGAGAGATCTCTCTATAGTCGTGACAAATTTGAAGTTTGATACATTTGCACTTTAGAAGTTTTCAGCGAAAAACTTTGAAGGACAGATGCTCATTTTAAGTGGTAAAGACAAACACGCACATATATTTCTTTTTCTCAGAAAGTTAAAAGCCCAGCCAGTGTTGTTCAGTGGTGAGCATCAACCTATGAACCCAGTAGGTCAAGGTTCAAATCCGAGTCAGGGCACATGCCCCGATTGTGTGCTCCATCCCCTGTGTGGGGCGTGCAGGAGGCAGCCGACCCATGATTTTCTCTCATCATAGATGTTTCTATCCCTCTCTCCCTCTCCTTTCCTCTCTGACATCAATAAAATACATATTAAAAAATTAAAACTCGATGCACAGATTTTGCTAAAGCTTGCAAAATACTCATATCTTCAATGTCCAGGAAATGACCATGATGATTGGCAATCGTGTTGCTTTTGCTTCTAAATATAATGATGCTGCTGTTTAAAACGCATATGATATGCTTTATGCAAAGATCATGCTGTACATGTTTTCTGAGCCGGTTTTAAGCTAGACAATATGCAATTCTAGGCCCACCTATAAATCACAGAGAGAAGGTCTAAACATCCAGAATAAGCAACTCAAACTGGGTTAGGAACCGACTTTGGACACAGATTGTACCATTCCCTCCCACAGACCCAGTGACAAAACTAGTTTTTGCTGGCATCAGTGACCCAGAATCACTGATTTAGTTCCTGCTTCTGTTTACAGAGAAATAACCCGGAAAAAAATAATATATATATACATGAGCCTTGACCTGGCAATAATGTACAGGCTAAGAGCGCTCTATTTGCATAGGTAAGTTGTGTAAAATATGTCTTGCTAAATACATGTTCAAAACACGTCCTTAGGTAGCCTAGAAACGGTTCGGATGGAAGCTGCAGAGTGTTTGAAAGAGGAGGGAGTTGCCATACAGTCTCCTCTTCGTCTGACCTGCAGAATATTCTCTCCGTGGATCGCAAGGCAGACAAGCTGGTTTCTGTAAGGAAAAGCAGCCAAATAAACGATCTGCACTGCCCCTGAGCCATGGCGTGTCCGTAGAAAGAGGATCCTCGGAAGATCTTAAAACTTACTTGTATCTAGAGAGCGGGGACGTGGAACAGGGCATCTAGATGTAAATTAACCGCCAGTGGCGTGACCCCTCAGAGAGAGGAGTGCGCGGACAGGACACCAATACTTGCACAGTGCTGTCCCCAGCAGGTCGCTTTCCCCGGGTCAGATGTCCAGGACGGTGTTCAGAGGTGAATCAGACAAAAGACAGATTCCAGAGAGGTTTCCTGCCTCTCCAACCCACACAGAGCCACTGCTTCCAGCGAGAACCCAGGTGACAAGGAGGGTGAGGGAAGGCAAACCCCTGTGTTTCTTGGGACAGAGACGCTCCTAATCGCTCAGGGGGATGAGCCGGGGTCCAGCTGATTTGGGGTCAGAAAAGCAGCCGTTCCCCTGGAGGATCAGTCTGTGTCCGCCTGTATGTCCCTGCTTTCCCCTGGGCCTCTGTGGTTCTCTGCACAGAATGGCATCACGAATGTATCGACTCCTCATCCACCAGGGGGAGCAGTTGACCAGCACAAAACTTCCTTCCCTGGAGGAAGTCCTGAGCGGCCTCTTCCTCCTCTGGTGCACTGGGGGCTGCAAGGACCCCGAATTCTATGAGCTCTGGGAGGTGGGGCACTCCTATACCCACCGCTGACCTCCTGCGCCTGACCTCACGCTGCTGGGACGCCTGTGATTTTGTTGGGAACACATACACTGAGGGGCCAGATGATGATCTCTGAACGCATAATAACCTGGCCACTCAGTGTCTATCCTATAGAATAAAAGGCTAAAATGCAAATTGTCTCCTTGACCAGGAGTTCGACCAGAAGGCAGGCCGGCCAACCACCCATGTCTCTTCCACCTGGCTGAATCCCATCCATGCATGAATTCATGCACTGGGCCCCTCTAATACACACACACACACACACACACACACACACACACACACACTCTGAGTGGCCAGGATATCATGCATTCAGAGATCATCATCATCCGGCCACTCAGTGCACACACACACACACACACACACACTGAGTGGCCAGGATATTATGCGTTCAGAGATCATCATCATCCGGCCACTCAGTGTACACACACACACATTTTGTGGAAGGGCTTGGAAAGAAG
The DNA here is from genome assembly GCA_004026805.1 of Lasiurus borealis. Taxonomy (NCBI): domain Eukaryota; kingdom Metazoa; phylum Chordata; class Mammalia; order Chiroptera; family Vespertilionidae; genus Lasiurus; species Lasiurus borealis. The sequence goes on from PVJN01016720.1 coordinate 9,651, forward strand.
TCCTTGTCATTTCTAGAAACTCCTGGTGTTGTTATAAGAAATCACTCATTTAGCCTTGCTCCTGCCCCAGCTTTTAGGAACAAAACCACCAGATTTATCCAGCAGGCACTCTCCCAGTGCAGGGTGCAGGGCAGACGCCGACCTTGCCTCCGGTGTGCGGGCCTGAGATGCTCCCAGGTCGGAGCCGGCTTCTAGCCCCCGCGGCCAGTATAGCCGAGTCTCCCTCCGAGGCCTGTCCCTTTCCTCTGGCCGGCCGGGCCGGGAAGGAAAACAGCTGGGAGGGAGGGCCGTGCGGACGATAAGCCCTTTGTGTGCGAGCTCCGACCTTGCCCGCGGCCTGTCCAAACAAAACAGCCGTGGGTCCAGCGGCCGGCGTGGGCAGGAGCGCCAAGGCCTCTGGTGAACAAAGCAGCCAGAGCGGATGCAGGCCCCTCAGGTGTTTGCAAACGGCTTCGAAACCCATGGCAGGAGTGCCCTCGAACAGCCAAGTTGCAGTTTTGTTTTGTTTTTCAAATATGTTTTCATTGATCTTTAGAGAGAGAGAAGGGAGAGGGACAGAGAGATAGATGCACAGATGGGAGAGAAACATCATCCCATCAGCTGCCTCTTAGGGATCAAGCTGCAACCTGGGCATGTCCCCTGACCCAGAATTGAACCTTGACCTCCTGGCTCATAGGTTGACGCTCAACCACTGAGCCACACCAGCCGGGCCCAAGTTGCATTTTAAAAATATATTTTATTGATTTATTTTTTACAGAGAAGAAGGGAGAGGGATAGAGAGTTAAAAACACCGATCAGCTGCCTCCTGCACACCCCCTACTGGGAATGTGGCCACAGCCAAGGCACATACCCTTGACCGGAATTGAACCTGGCGCCCTTTAGTCTGCAGGCCAATGCTCTATCCACTGAGCCAAACTGGATTTTTAATGATGATCGGCTCCTAAACCTCTTTCCAGACACTACAGCTCCATCCTCTTCCAGTATCTCACAGGCCCCTGGCTCCTTCCTGAGGAAACTCTGCCTCATCCTTTTGACTTTACCTGGGAACCCCTGAGAACCACAGACCCGCAGGCCCACCCAGACCTCTGAGTCCGCATCCCTCTTTAAGTGGAGTGTGTGCAGAAGTTCAAACTCAATCCTTAGGCTTGCTGCTCTTAGGGTCCAGCTAAGGCACACGATGCACAGCCACCCAGAATATCCCAGCGCCTCCGGGACCTGCAACCAACTCTTAAAGCAGCAGCATGAAAGGGAAGAGGTCAGTCTTTTAAGCATAAAAGATGCAAATGTAGTCCGGCCAGTGTGGCTTAGAGGTTGAGAATCCACCTATGAACCAGGAGGTCATGGTTTGATTCCCGGTCTGGGCACATGCCCAGGTTTCGGGCTCAATCCACAGTGGGGGGGGGGGGGGGTGCAGGAGGCAGCCGATCCATGAGTCTCTCTCATCATGGATGTTTCTCTCTCTCTCCCTTTCCTTTGCTCTCTGAAATCAATAAAGATGTATTTTTTTTTAGAAAAGATACAAATTTAGCTTTCAATCTCAGCTCTGTACTTCCCAGCTCTTCTGCCCTCGTTGGTGCCACCACAGAGGGGGTAACTCCATGGTGAAGAGGATTAATGAACACCCAATCCCAGTCCCTTCAGAACTGGTTTCTGATCTGTGGGTATCATCCAGCGATTTGGTTATCGACTTGTCTCCCCCCCCCACTTTTATTCTTAGTTTTTCTGCTTTCTTTTTGTTTTATTACTTTTAAACGAAACCTGGGAAAAGAAGTAAACCTATCTGTTTACTTACTTAGTTACTTGGTTGAATGGTTTTTGAAGAGCAGAAAACTGAAAGAACTAAAATAGCCCTTTGGGTTTTGTTTTCTTTTCTTTTTAATCCTCACCTGAAGGTATTTTCCCATTGATTTTTAGAGAGGGGAAGCAAGGGGGAGAGACTCAGAGAGAAACATCAATGGGAGAGAGATGCATGAATTACTTGCCTCCCACATGCGCCCTGGCCAGGGCTGGGGATCGATCCCTCAAATAAAATACCTGCCCTTGATCAGAATCGAACCTGGAACCCTTCTGTTCGCAGGCTAATGCTTTAGCCACTTGTGCCACACCAGCGAGGGCTCTTTTGGGGTTTTGATGAAATTCCAAGATCTGTCCATAACAGGGTTCTATCCAGGATAATCAAGGTAGGAGGATTAATTCTAGAGAAGGAACTAGAAATCATTCCACTGAGAATAAGTGAAGAAGGAACACGCTACCTTCCAGCAAACCCTTCTCTCACTGCCACCGGGACTTCTGGCACAGCTAGATGGAGTTAGTGACAGTGGTCAGAGTCCCATTAGAACCTACGTTGTGTGTGTGTTTGAAGAAGGAGACTTACTGAGCAGTGCTTCACATCGCTCATGGTTTTTCTGGCCCTTTCCATTATTCTGTGAGCATGTAAAACTCACCTGGATATCAACTGTTTGATCACCAAACTGGATGTGATCTCTTTGGAAGGAAATCAATCTGGAGGAATTATGATAAGGATTTTCTTTTGTATCTACACTAGAGGCCCGGGGCACAAAATTCATGCACAGGTAGAGTCCCTAGGCCTGGCCGGTAATCAGGGTCGATCTGTGGGGTGACTGGTAGGGCAATCGGGGTGGGGGCAATGCTGGCACCCATCTTGGCTGGCCTAGGGCCTGGGGTTGGGGGCAGTGCCTGTGTTGTGTGTCTGCCCCTTGGTGGTCAGTGCACGTCACAGCAACTGGTTGTTCTACCAGTCATTTCACTGTTTGGTTAATTTGTATATTAGGCTTTTATTATATAGGATACACACACACAACACACACACACACACACACACACACACACATATATTTCAGAGAGGAAGGGAGAGGGAGAGAGAAATGGAAACACCAATGATGAGAGCGAATCATCCATTGGCTGCCTCCTGCACTCCCCACACTGGGGATCAAGCCTGCAACCCGAACATGTGCCCCGACTAGGAATTGAACCATGACCTCCTGGTTCATAGGTTAGCGCTCAACACCTGAGCCTCGCCAGCCAGCCAGGGCTTTCCCTTCTAACAGAGTAGAGGTGAATTTCTGCTCTATGAAGGAAGGCTGGTCTGACTCCGATGTCCCAGCTTTCCTCAGGCCTGACCAAGACACCCAGCTCCTTCCTGGAGTGAAGAGACCCCCGCCCCCAGTCAGACCCCGGGGGAGGTGGGGAGAGGAACAGGTGCTGCCAAATGGGAACACTTTGGCGGGGGAGCAAGTGAGACAGCTTCCCCAAAATCCCCTTTCCTGCCCATTGGGGTGGCCTTGCTCACGGTGTTTCCTGTCTGGGGTCTCCCATTCAGCTTTCAAAGGAAACAGCCCCAAGCCAAGGAATGAACTGAACAGAAGCAAAGCCTGGTTCCTCCCGACCCACTTCAAAGCGGCCTGTCGACGTAATAAGACAGAAACAAGCTGCTTATTCACTCCCCGTTTCCAGGGCGAGCACGCGGCTTTCTCCTGCGGCCAGACCGTTTCATCCTTATGGCCTGTGTACCTCAGGACACCGCCCCCAATCTGTTTGAACTTCAAACACCCAACTGAAGTTCAGACAGATTGAGGGTGACGTCCACCCCGACCTATTTCCATGACGTGCCTCTGGGTGACAGTGACACGGGCGTGTCGGGTTATCCTCAGAAGGTCTGAGGTGGTAGATGGCCATCGTGACCAGCAATGATGGTCACAGGCAGGGACAGGGTGGTGATTTTCATCCTCTCTCAGAATGGTGACCAACGCCAAAGCGGGTGTGGCCCTCGGGCCTGGTAGTGTTACTAGGAAACCCCAAGTCGGGCTGGGGCCACCTGCCACCATGTCCAATAACCGAGGCGGGTTGAATCATCTCAGGCGTCTATGGAGAAGGCCAGCCAACCAAGAAGACAAGGTGCTTACCAGCATTCAAATCCTGTCTTACAGCAAGGTGCAGGGGGCGGCATTGTAGAGGGGAAGGCGCTAGGGTGAGGCGAGGTATGGATATCAGCTATTGCCCTTCATTATGAGGAGATGAGATGATATTGATGAGATGTTTTGACTCCTGGTGGGTTGGTCTGACCATGCGTATCGGTTCTGCTTGCTGGATTCGCAGCTGAGCCACCTCCTCAATCGCTTGCCACAGGCTTTGAAAAGAAAAGAAAAACTCAACACCCTATTCCATATTGTGGGGATCCGGCACGGCCATGGCAGACTCAGCTCTATGCCACCACTTGTGCTGTGCCAGCTCAGCCAGGTCCAGTGAACCCGAGTGGGGGCAGTGAATGATTGGAAAAGACAGAGCAGAGATAGAAAGCTGGGACTCACTGGTATGCTGCTTCCCTGATGGGGACCCAGCAGTGCCAGCGCCCACAAGCCGTGTCTTTATGTTATAGCCGATGCCATGAGGCAAAGGGCATGGTCAAGATATTTACAACATATTCATGGGTTTCCGTCCCACTCAGTTACACATAGCTGAGAAAGCTTTGTTTGCTTACAGCCTGTATCACTCAGACACGTGATCGGACCAGAGGTTCAAGCTCACAACCACAGCTGTTGGCTATAACTGTGCTGTCCAAGCTGGGACTTGCACATGGCCAGGAGAGGACTGTGTCCTCTCGTCAGTCCAAGGCTTGAAAGTGTCGACACACTGTAGCCATGCCCCACACTCTATCATAAAAGACTAATATGCAAATTGACTGAACTGTGGAACGACCAGTTGCTGTGACGTTCACTGACCACCAGGGGGCAGACGCTCGACAAAGGACCTGCCCCCTGGTGGTCAGTGCGCTTCCACAGGGTGAGTGCTGCTCAGCCAGAAGCTCTGAGTCGGGCTCAGCGGTGGTGGTGGGAGCTCCTCCCAGCTCTGTGACAGCGCTAAGGATGTCCAACTGATGGCTCAGAGCCTAAGCCATCAATCAGACATCCCCCAAGGGCTCCTGGACTTGTAAGGGGGCACAGGCATGGCTGAAGGGACCCCTCCCACTCAGTGCACAAATTTTATGCACTGGGCCTCTAGTTTAGGTATAAAAAACTTAAGTCCCTATTCACATAAGTATATGTCTTCCAAGTTTTAAAATGACACCATCATTTTTTCAGATTGATTCAGGTGCTCTCTGTCAGGAGATAAGTCCCCCCTATCAGTAGGAGAAGCGGAGACGCCAGGGCTCATGTGGCCTGGCCTGCGTAGGGGGGTAGTCTGGAAGGGGAAGTTCCTCTGAGGCAGGGCGCTGCCGATGATTTAGAGGCGAGAACTCTGTGAGAGGCAGGCTTCCTGCTCCCCAGAACACAGATCTTCCAGTTCCTCCCGGGTTTCTTAATTTTTACAACCGTCATCAAGGAAGAAAAAGTCCCCTTCCCTCTTGTCAAGCATTAGTGTACAAGCGGAGTAATTAGTATGAGTTATCACCGCTCTCCCTGTAAGCCATGTAGCCACATCCACCGATATCAAAGCGCTCGGCGAGATGAAAACAACCTCAGACATGTAGGAGTGAGAGGCTGCCAACTTCTCCCATTCCTTCACTCCATCTCTGGACCAGATTCCTTTGGAGAGGAGCTTTTACTGGAACGGCGAGGAAATATGGAAAGTCTGAACAGAGTTCAGAGCTAGCTTTAATTGGTGTCCTCTTTGACCTGCTGGGGGAGGGTGGGATAAAGAATCCAAACTTCGAGAGGGCTCTCTAAGACAAAGCTCTTCTGTTAACCCTGTCATTGCTTCCAACAGGCAAGGCAAAGGGAGGAATGGGAAGAAAGAAAAAGTCTTATGATCAACATCAACGTTAAGAAGTGTCTTTTTGCCCTGACTGGTTTGGCTCAGTGGATAGAGTGTCAGCCTGCAGACTGAAAAGTCCCAGGTTCGATTCCGGTCAAGGGCATGTACCTTGGTTGTGAGCACATCTCCAGTAGGAGGTGTGCAGGAGGTAGTTGATTAATGTTTCTCTCCCGTCGATGTTTCTAGCTCTCTATCCCTCTCCCATCCTCTCTGTAAAAAAATCAATAAAATATATATATATATATATATTTTAAAGTGTATTTTTATTGTTCAGCGTCCTTGCTTTGTATCCCAAGATATGTTCCCAAACATCTGCCACAAAAAGGCAAGAGAAAGACGTGAGGAAAAGGATTCTTGGGAAGAAACAAAAGTTACATTCTTAGGAAGTATCTTATCAGAACCAAATTTTTTTATTCCAGGATAAGTATTTCCTATGTCCCTCTCATGCTGAAATCTTCACCTAATAGCAGACCCACAGGAAGTGTCCCTGGGTGAATTATTCTAAGCAACTAGACACTTCTAAAGTAATCTCACATGTGCTATCTTGGATATAAGTTAGGTGACCATCATATCCTATCTAATAAAAGAGAAACATGCAAACTGACCGTACCTCTGCTACACCAACAAGCCACGCCCACAGGCCAATCAGGAGCAAGTATGCAAATTAACCCAACCAATATGGTGGTTAATTTGCATACCCTGGTGCAGAGTGAAGACGATGGGAGCGTAGAATGCAGCCAAGTGCTGCAGAAGAGAGGGAAGCTGTGGAGAAGCAAGCAAGGGGGGCAGGAAGCAAGCAGGGCTGCGGAGAAGGGAGGGAAGCAGGCAGGGCAGAGGAGACGGCCACAGGAAGCCCTGTTCTTGCAGGAATCTTCGTGCAATGGGCCTCTAGTGTTCAATAAATACTTCAAAGGAGCAAATGCCTTGATCTTCTCAGTCTCTTACATTTCAGTTTGGAGTGTTTAATTTTTTTAAAAAGTAGATTTTTCTTGATTTCAGAGAGGAAGGGAGAAGGGGAGAGAGAGAGATACCAATGATGAGAGAGAATCATTGCTTGGCTGCCTCCTACAGGTCCCTATGGACCAACCTATGAACCAGGAGGTCACGGTTCGATTCCCAGTCAGGGCACATGTCCCAGTTGCAGGCACAATCCCCAGTAGGGGCCGTTCAGGAGGCTTCTGATACATGATTCTCTCTGCTCATTGATGTTTCTGTCTCTTTCCCTCTCCCTTCCTCTCTGAAATCATAACAAATATATTTAAAAAAATAAATAAAAATGTCAACACTGGTTGGAAACCACTGCTTTGCCCAAACAGTCTGTGACGAAGCGTCTACCAAATCTTGCGTTTAAATTTCATTTTTTCACTTCTTGCCATTGTGGCGCCTAAGTCTGTGGTCCATTTCCAGGGGAAACGCTTTGTTTTTGTTGGGGTCGCCCCGCTCCTTAAGGACAGATCCCACCTGCTTCTGGGGCAGTGGCCGCTGGTTTCCAGCGGGCTATGGGGCAGCGTCGCTCAGAGTTGTCCCATCTGGGAAACAAGGATAGAAAAGTAAAAGCAAGGAATCAAAGCAATAGGCTGCATGTTCCAACTGCATGAAGAGACTACCGGAAGCAAAGCTGAGCACTCAGAAGCAGTAACTCAACAAGTGCGTGAGGTTACATAAATATTAACTATTAATCATTACTTGAGTAAGTGAAGGCACGCCCTTCACCACTATGGAGAATGAACTGGAGCCTGGCCAGTGTGGTTCAATGGTTGAGCATTGACCTGTGCACCAAGAGGTCACCGGTTTGATTCCTGGTCAGGGCACGTGCCTGGGTTTTAGGCTCAATGACGCCAGTAGGGTTGGGGTGGAACATAAGGCTGCCCATCAATGATGCTATTTCTCATCAGTATTTCTATCACTCTATCCCTCTCCCTGCTTTCTCTCTCTCTCTCTAAAAATCAATTTAAAAAGAAAAGAATGAACTTAAAAATTGGAAACATAATCATACTAGTGGCCTGGTACATGAAATTTGTGCACATAAAAAGGGGATTAATTAGAGGAAATATTTTAATATTGCTATTTGTCCTTTCTCTATAACAGAAGTGTCAGAGATGAAAGAAAATCGGTAAAATATATATGAAAACCTCCCTCCTGACAGAGTCTGGAGTGCACCACAGAACACAGAGCCAAGTCTCCGCCCACCTTCATGCCTGCCTGGAAATCACGTGAGACCAAGACCCAGCCAGCCCCAACCCCGCCAAGCCCCATAGGGAGGGGCGGGGGCCGCAGCCTCAGGTCCCCCAGCCTGGCGCCAGGTTTGGGGCGCAGCCTCAGGTCCCTCGTTAAGCCCCACCATGCAGGGGATGTAGCTTCAGTTCCCCCATCGAGCCCCACTGTGCAGGGGGTGTGACCTCAGTTCCCCTGTCCAGGCCTCAGTGCCAGGTGTGAGGGCACGAGGGTGTAGCGACCATTTTCATATTCGCTCCTTATTATATAGGATAGGAGCCATCTCAAGAAATACCTTTGGTCCAATGGATACATTTTTGTTGTTTTTTGTTGTTGTTAATTCACACCAGAGGGTATTTTTCCGTTGACAGAGTGGAAGGGAGAGGTAGAGACAGAGAGAGGTAGAGACACAGCAATTGCTTGCCTGCCACATGAGCTCTGACCAGGGCCAGGGATCGAGCCTGGAACCGAGGTATGTGCCCTTGATAAGAGTCGAACCCAGGACCCTTCCGTCCGCAGGCTGTCGCTCTATCCACTGAGCCACACCAGCAAGGCTGGACACATATTTCAAAGCTCAGCCTCAACAGGAAAAACCGCCTTCTGTTTTGCAAGCAGCCTCAGTAGAGAAGTGTGCACAGTCTCATTAGAATCGTGTGTGGAAAGTGAGGGCTCCCTCCGAGACGGAACCCAGGGGGATCCGTTTCCCAGCTCACATGTCTTCTGCTGCAGGACCGTGGGGCCAGGAAATAAAAGTGAAGATGGGGTGGCCAAGAGGGTGGCTTCCCAAAAACAACAGCCCACGCCTGGGAGCTGGAGTGGGCAGCACCCCGGGTTCGCTCAACCGTGGCCCGGGCCGCGGCCGAGCCCAGCGCCGGCCGGGAGCACGCGGTGTTTAATACATGACACGGCAAGTAGGGCAGGAGTGGAACAGGACACCCGCCTCAGATCTCCGTGTGTATTAAGCTGGATCGCATGACGGCCGCCTCCCTAAACGGTGTGCGTGGGGTGTCACGGGATCCGGCGATGTGTAAAAGGAAGGAAGGGAGGCCGAGATCCTATCACTCCGGCCAACAAAGGCGCCTTTCTGCAGCCCCTGGAAAGGCTCTGTGGACACAGTTTCCTTGTGTCACCGTCACTGAACCCCATTCTCTCCCAGTGGCGATACGCCTCGCCCCCGGCTGCCCCGGGGCCACGTCTCCCCTTTCACTCCTGGTGGGTGACCTATTTTACGGCGCCTGCACCCCGCGCTGCCCCAGTTCCCTCCAACCTTCACTCTAACCGGGGCAGGGCCATCTTTGGGGGGATCAAAGCTCTCAGGCCACACACCAGGATGCTTTGTGGAGGGAGAGGAGGGGGTGCCCACTTAGGAAAGGTTGGGAGTGATGTCCTTTTTGCTCTAGATTGAACCTGCCCTTAAATAAAGCCATTCATTTAAAAAAAAAAAAAAGATGTGAAAAGCAAAGAAAACGGTCTCTACCTGCAGGCCTTGATTTGGGGGTCCAGGTGGACAGCGTCTTGGAGGCGGGGCTGCTAGCCCAAACTTTAAGGAAACGAGGGCCTTGATGCTTGTTCCGGTTTGTTCTGACTTCCTGTCAGAAGAACCGCAATTTATAGCCGGGGCCAGGCACGGCAGGTGTGAAGGCTTTTACCCATTCACACCAACCAGCTTAGCTTCTGCGCAGAGAAGTGAGAGCATCTGTTGGTCAAACAGTGTTTGTCCTTTTTGTTAGAGCTGCTTAGTTCGATTCCAAATCCAAGTTAGAGACCAGACTACCAGCCCTGCCCGGATTGGCTCAGTGGATAGAGCATCAGCCCAAGAACTGAAGGGTCCCGGGTTTGATTCCAGTCCAGGGCACGTACCTCTTGGTGGGCTCAATCCCCAGCCCTGGTTGGAGGGAGTGTGGGAGGCAGTGAACGGATGTGTCTCACATTGATGTTTCTCTCGCTCTGTGTCTCTCCCTGTCTCTTCCACTCTGTCTAAAAAAAAAAAAAATCAATGGAAAAAATATCCCATTTGGATGAAGATTAACAAACACACAGACAAACAGCAATAAAACAACAACCAATAGTCTGCTGTTGGGAAAATAATTTAAACAAATTAACAAGATGTTTAGTTCGTTTCTATGATGACTGGAGGCCTGGTGCACAAAATCCGTGCAGGGCAGGGTCCCTCGGCCTGGCCTCTCAGCCTCCCCACCTCCTCTTTTCTTCGCTCCCTTAGCGCCCCCTCTGCTGCTGCCACTGGTCACCCGCCCTGCTCCACACTGCCCCCTGGTGTTCAGCACACATCACAGCCAGCGATCAAACTCACGCTCACCTGTTCAAATTCCTAATCTGCATATTAGCCTTTTACATAGATAGATGGCAGGAGCATCAGATCCGTCTCTATCGCCATCTTATTCTATTCTTTCCCACTGTAGGCTACGTCCGCTTTTGGGAACTAACAGTCCTCCTGTTGCCTGCTATTCTCGCCTGTGTTTGTCGTAGATCAAAAGGGGGAGCCAGGTGAGAGCTGACAGTGAGACAAATCCATCATTCCTCCCGCATAAAGCAGCCCAAGTAGAGTTCTGTGGCTCCAGGAGTCGTCTGCAAGATTTATACTCCCTCCAAACATCATCTTAAAGCCGGGGAATTTGTTGTTGATACACCAGTGAACTCCCCTCCTTATTTCCAGTTGAATCCGTCAGCCCGGATGTATTGATTTCTGTCTCCTGGCCTCAGCATGTTCTTCCGTTCTTTTTTGAAGTAATCCCCCTTGCGATGTGCAGTAAAAAAAAATGGAATTCATCTCGCTCCTGCCTTGGATCCGCCGGACTTGGAATTGAACTCTGCGGGAACGCGAGCGTCCCAGCGAGCCCGGATGGGAACTTCTGTTTCTGGGCTGGGAACCACATCAGTCGCCTCCGCAGCTCATAACATGATTTAAGGGTTTGCGGGCTCTCTTCTTCCCCTCTTTAAACTAACCTCAGAACAACACTCAATCGCGAGGTCATTGTCAACAGCTTGCGCCTTCCAGCCTGGCCAGCTGCAGCCTCTTCGCTTTCATGTGCTGCCTGGGCCTCGGCCTTGGGATTCAGCCCGGCCGCGCGGCCCGGCGGACTTTATAATTCAAATATAATTGCTGACGCGCTTTCATGGAAAACTGCAAAGGCTTATTCAGGTTAAGGACAGCAGTGGTGTGTTTTTTTAATTTTTTTAAAAAACATACTTCTCCTGATTTCAGAGAGGAAGGGAGAGAGTGGGGAGAGAGAGAAATACAGATAAGAAGGAATCATAAATCGGCTGTCTCCTGCACACCCCCTGCCAGGAATCAAGCCTGTGCCCCCAGGCATGTGCCCTGGACCAGAATCAAACCCGGGACCCTTCAGTCCACAGGCTGATGCTCTATCCATTGAGCAGCACCAGCCAGGGCTGGCAGCGGTATGTTATAGCTGAAGAATGTTAGCGAGATGACCAGGGAAAATGCCCATCTGTCATCGCCTGTCATCCAGGGCTCCGTGTTCAGGTTTCGTCTGGAGACCAGGGCTCAGAGAGTGTTTTGTCTATTTATTGGGGAGAGTGGGAAGAGCCGACAGCGGGTTTGCGACAGACTAGGTGAAAATGGGAGCCAGGCGTCTGTTTTTGTGATCTCAGAGCTCCTCTCGAGCCATACAGAGCCACCCCTGGTCTCTCCCCCAGAGCCATGAGGTAGGAGAGTGTGTCCAGCCATCACTGGGCTCTTGTACAGCGGGGACGTGATGAACCATAGCCCAACCCTGGGGGTTCATGTCTTCCTCACAGTCCCGAAACCGGCCCCCCACGACCGGCCACAGGTGAGCAGACAGCACCTCTCATCTCGTACCTTCCAAGCACATGGTGGCCTGGCTGGCATGGCTCAGTGGTTGAGCGCAGACCTATGAACCAGGAGGTCACGGCTCGATTCCTGGTCAGGGCATACGCCCGGGTTGCAGGCTCGATACCCAGTAGGGGGTGTGCAGGAGGCAGCCGATCCATGATTCTCTTTCCTCGATGTTTCTCTCTCTCTCCCTCTCTCTTCCTCTCTGAAATCAATAAAAACACATTTTAAAAAGAAAGAAAAGAAAACATAATTGAGCAGGCCCCTTCCTCTGGGGCCAGGAAGGGCTCAGGGGCCTTCCCATGGCAGGATCGCTGCCTGCGTCCCGTGTGGAAAGTCGCTGCACACAGAGCTGCGATGCTCCTAAGGCCCCGTAGAGTCCCATCCTGGGAGTGGAAAGACTGGATCTCTTTTGGGGCTTCTAAGGCCCATTGCAACTTTACCAACTCGTCCCTTTTTCACATGCTGAGCTGTCACCCTGTAACACCGACTGCATGGGATCTGTGTGGACTCTGGAGAGGTCAGTGTGTTGGATTTTACTTAGTCTCTGTTACATGTTATAGGGTATTTTTCTCTTTGGGAACCTAAGTGTTTATGAATAGATACATAGATACATAGATGTTTTATTATTGACTAGAGGCCTGGTGCACGGATTCATGCACTGGCGGGGTCCCTCAGCCTGGCCTGTGGGGATTGGGCTGAAACCAGCTCCCCCACATCATCCAAGAAGTCCTGGATTGTGAGAGGGGTACAGGCCAGGCCAAGGGACCCCACCTATGCATGATCAGGGCTGGGGAGGGACGGTGGGAGGGCTCCAGGGCATGTCTGGCCAGTCTCACCCAGTCATGATTGGTTGGACCCCAGCAGCTAGCTAACCTACTGGTCAGAGTGTCTGCCCCCTGGTGGTCAGTGCACATTATAGCAACTGGTTGAACAGTCAAACAGCTGGACAATTAGCATATTAGGCTTTTATTATATAGGATTTCAGAGAGGAAGGAGAGAGAAAGAAATAGAGAGAGAGACACCAATGATGGAAGAGAATCATAGATCGTCTGCCTCCTGCACAGCCCCCACTGGGGACCAAGCCCACAACCCAGGCATGTGCCCTGACCAGCAGTTGAACTGTGACCTTCCTGGTTCATAGGTCGATGCTCAACCACTGAGCCACACCAGCCGGGAACCTAAGCTTCTGATGGTGTCTTTGAATTTGCATTTATCAAGAAAAAGAAAAAGAATGCTGTTTCAGGCACTTTAGATCTCACGATTTTGGATGAATTCATGGGACAACTATGCAGATGGAGTTTTAGAAAAACACTGCAGCTGGGAAATCACACTCAGGGAAGAGGGAGAAGTCCCACTGCCTGAGTCAGCCCAGCTGGGAGGCCACTCCGGCGGGGAGGGGACAGGGACCCGAGCCCACGGGACCGGCCCCGAGTCACCCGTGTGTCTTCCCAGCTCCAGGGATGAGCTTGTGGCTCTTGTGGGAATTGTTCAGCCCATGAAGAGTGCCCTTTTGCTGTCCTTGGAGTGGCCTGATGGAATAAACACTTGTAAATATGTAAGTTCCCAAAGACCAGATGTGACATCAGCCGCCTTTCTCTTACCTGCCTGATTACTTTATCATCCGCACACTGGTCACATGATCTCCTGGAGGCTTCCTCCCCCCTCGCGATGAGGGTTAGAACTCTCACATATTTTTTTCTTTTTTAAAAAATATATTTTATTGATTTTTTACAGAGAGGAATAGAGAGTTAGAAACATGGATGAGAGAGAGATATTGATCCATCACCTCCTGCACACCCCCTACTGGGGATGTGCCCACAACTAGGATACATGCCCTTGACCGGAATCGAACCTGGGACCTTTCAGTCCACAGGCTGACGCTCTATCCACTGAGCCAAACCGGTTTTGGCTCTCATCATATTTGTAATATATATTTTATTGATTTTTTACAGAGAGGAAGGGAGAGAGATAGAGAGTTAGAAACATTGATGAGAGAGAAACATCAATCAGATGCCTCCTGCACGCCTCATACTGGGGATGTGCCCGCAACCAAGGTCCAAATCCTTGATGGGGAATCGAACCTGGGACCCTTCAGTCCACAGGCCGAGGTTCTATCCACTGAGCCAAACCGGTTTCGGCAGAACTCTCACCATTTGATTCTTTTCACATTCTGATGCCCAAGTGGCTAGTGATTGAATACATTTAACTGTTATACACTCTGATCACAGCAAAGAGACGGGTCATCGGATTGCATCATCTGCTGGTGGTTTTCTGCTGAATCTCCACAAATTTGGCCCAGGCCAGAGGGACACTTGGAGGCCGAGGTAGAAGGTGTTAAACAGCAAGTGGGTGGATAGAGCTACTTTGGTTGTCAAAGTTGCATTTAAAAAAAAAAAACAAACAAAAATGCACCCAGTGGCAAGCAACTGTGACGTTTGAAGATTGGTTTGTGAAGATCGGTTTGTGCTGGAATGGAGGGTGCTCAGGCTTGAGTTTCCAACCAACCTTATGGTCGTCCAACAGCAGGCAGAGCAGAAGGCCCTCCTGCCTTCCTTGCCTGGGACAGCCCTGTCAGGAGGCCGCCCGGACATGGCTAATGTTTTCTGCTGGTCTTTCCTTCCCTGGAGTTTTATGATCCGTCACATCGGACCCTGCAGAAACCGTGGATGGGGTGGGATGTCCCCTACACCCGGCAGCAGGAAGTTGTATTTGAGAGAAGGGAAGAAGCAGACATCCAGCCCCCCCACACACTTTTTAGGTGAGGGCCCTGCACCCCTGAAATGCAAGGGGAAGTAGAACTTCCTTCACCCATTTGCTGTGTCCGAGACGCTTTCTGTCTGCTTCACGCCAGCACATGGGAAAGGCACATAACGGGGATTCCCCGGGAATGTGCAGCAGGCACAGAGGGTTAAGGAGTTCCAAAGGCGTGTTAAAGAGCCTCATCTCCCTCTCCCTCCCTCTCTCCCACCTGGCATCAGCTCCCCGCCCCCCTATCAACAATCATTGGAATTGGACATAGAAAAGTTGAAAAGAGCATTTCCTTTCAAGTTCGTTATACCTGGAGTTTCATTCTGGCCTTCATCTGTAAAACGATGGCAAGAATAGCCTTTGCCAGTAAAGCTGTGTGATCATCATGGGTGTTTCACGAGTGTAGTGTCTTTCCTCCTTAAACATCTAATCCCTCCATATCTTCTTCCTGTTCCTTTTCTGCTCCTGTAGTTTGGACCGTGATAGCTTAACTCCAACTCTGTTTTTAAGAATATCTCTTCCCATTCCATACCAACTCTGCACATATGCACAGTTAGAATATATGCAGGGTGGACAGAAGTAAGTTTACAGGTGTGACTATAGGAAACACAGTTTATCCTTACGCTGTTGTTGTTGATTTAATATATTTTTGTTGACTTCAGGGAAGAAGGTAAAGGAGAGAGAGCTAGAAGCATCCAGAAGGAGAATCATTGATAGTCTGCCTCCTGAAAGCTCCCTCCTGGGGATCGAGCCGGCAACCCTGTCATGTGCCCTGGCTTGGGAATTGAATGATGACATCTTGGTTCATACATTGACACTCAACCACTGAGCCATGCCAGTTGGGCTCTTGTATTATTATTGATTAATTATTGTATTGTTTGTTTGTCTTATACCTTTACTTTTCTCACTCCTGTATGTAATATGAATATGCACTTTTATATTTTTACTAGAGGCCCGGTGCACAAAATTTATGCACAGGGGCAAGGTGTCCTTCAGCCCAGCCCACTCCCTCTCCAATCTGGGGCCCCTAGAGGGATGTCCAACTGTCCGTTTAGGCCCAATCCAGTCGGACATCCCTCTCACAATCCAGGACTGCTGGTTCCCAAGTGCTCACCTGCCTGCCTTCCTAAATGCCCCTAACTGCTTTTGCCTGCCAGCCTGATCACCCCCTAAACACTCCCCTACCAGTCTGATTGATGTCTAACTGCTCCCTGACAGCCTGTTTGCCTCTAACTGCCCTCCCCTGTGAGCCTGGTCACCCCCAACTTCCCTCCTCTGCCAGCCTGGTCACCTCTATCTGCCCTTCCCTGCAGTCCTGATCCTTCCCAACTGCCCTCCCCTGCTGGCCCTCTTGTGGTGGCCATCTTGTATCCACATGGGGATTCTTTGACCACATGGAGGCAGCCATCTTTTGTGTTGGAATGACGGTCAAACTGCATATTAGTCTTTTATTAGATAGGTAATGTGACACTATCATCCTAAGAGGAATACATATATATGGTATAAGGTATTTCCATCACTCAATAAGAAATTTATGCTTTATTTCTCTGGAGTCATGATTTAACTTAAACTATAAATAATATTTTGGAACAGTATGGACCCGTAGAATAGAGTTGTGCTAAGCTCATGTCCCCTTGTCTCCTCAATACCCAAAAAGCTGAGAAATGGGGGTTAAAACAGGAGTATATCACCCCATCAAGATTACTGATCATTTCACCCACACAGCTCTAGGTGCACGGCCAATACCCTGAGCGGGACAGAAAGAAGAAAGAGTGGTCCTGACCAGTTTGGCTCAGTGGACAGAGCGTCTGCCTGCGGATTAAAGGGTCCTAGGTTCAATTCCAGTCAAGAGCATGTACCTTGGTTTCAGGTACATTTCCAGTGGGGGTGTGCAGGAGGCAGCTGATTGATGTTTCTCTCTCATCAATCTTTCTAACTCTCTATCCATCTCTCTTCCTCTGTAAAAAAATCAATAAAATATATTTGTCTTAATAAAAAAGAAGTGACAGTGGCTGAGAGACATAAAAAGTCCCTTCTAACTTTGTAACTTGGGATTTTAAAAATATTCATACTTTGCAAGGATAAACAATGAGGTAATAGTCCGTCGGGTTCTCTGCGGCCAATTTGGCCTTGGAACAGCGGTGGGTCATTCTCAAACATCTCAAGTTCACATGCCGTTTGGATCCTGATCAAGGCATTCAAGTAGATGAAGCTTTTCAAACCTCTGGAGATGGGGAATGTGAGCTGGAAGTCTCGTGGGCCTTCCTGGTGTTTTTGAATCTTCTGGTTTGGGTAGAAATGAAAAATGAATTTTAAGTTAAACGCCTTATATAACTTCAAAATAGATTGATAGGCATCCAAATACGGACTTAATAGAACAAATACTCATCAAGCATGCCGCTTCCCAAAATTCACAATCCTTTTTGTAAAAGAGTCTTTACAATCTGTGTTAATGTAATTTTGTTGTTGTTGTTAATCCTCACCAAATATATTTTTTCCATTGGTTTTCAGGGAGAGTGGAAGAGAGAGGGAGAGACAGAGAGAAACATCGATGTGAGAGAAACACATGGATTGGTTGCCTCATGTATGAGCCCGGACCAGGGCCCAGGCTAGGGAGGAGCCTGCAACTGAGGTACATGCCCTTGACCAGAATCGAACCTGGGACCCTTCGGTCTGCAGCCTGAAGCTCTATCCACTGAGCCAAATTGCCTAGAGCTGTATTAATTTACTATCCATTCTTTTGGATAGTAAACTGTATTGAAAAGCATACAATTGACCACGTACTCTCTCCTTAAAATTGTCCAGCTGACCCCTAGTTTTAGAAGGGGTTTAAAATGCACCTTCACTGTATTATTATTTTTTTCTTTCTGAATTTAGAAGCAGAAATTCTTTATACTCATTTAAAGCGCTGAGTCCACTTGGGAGGGAAGTCGCACCTCATTCGGTTCAGGCGCATTAAGGTTGGGTCCACACAACTGGAGAGGAAATGGAGCAAGACTGAAAAATAGAGTTCGCCTGATTTGCTGGAAAATGTGGATGTCAAGTCAACTGGGCAGTGGTGGGGCTGGCACCTCAGGCCCTGCGATCGGTCTCGGTGGTGGAGGTGAACTGCGGCGACTCAAATCCACTGGAATGTTTTTGGTGAGACAAGAATCAGCTGAAATGGCTAACATGCATCATATCACACTTTCCACCAGGCTCATCACAGGAGGGAAGTGTAATGGGTTCTCGAGGACACAGGGCTAATCAATTCCAAAAGGGAGATGAGGGGGTTCTCACCCAAGCTCCCGCCTGTCATAAGTTTGAAAACATACGCCCTCACCACGAGTTCGTTACTCTATTACTCTTTCCACGACATTATGGTTTCATTTAAAGCAGAAGGAGTTCAGGGAGGAACGGCGACATACTCACAACTGCAACCAATAAATGGGCAGGTGCTTGGTGATAGTTATTGTTACTTGTCCTACTAAGTTCCTTGCACATAGTAGGTGAGCAGTGGTAAGGCATTATTGGATTCCATGTGTGTTTTTTTTTATATTCTGAAACTAACAGGCTGCTGCATTAATACTTTTTGATAAATTATATTTATCTTTTTTCCAAGCTTTATTATTATCTCTAGTGGCCCAGTGCACAAAATCAGTGCATGGGTAGGGGCCCTAGGCCTGGCCAGTGATCATTGCTGATCAGGGCCTTCCTTCATTCTGCACCACCCCTGGTGTTCAGTGCATGTCATAGCCAGTGATCGAACTCCCAGCCTCCCGGTGGAACTCCTGAGGGACACTTTGCATATTAGCCTTCTATATATATAGATACTTGCTTACTTAGAGTGTGTATGGGTGTTTGTGTGTCTGTTTCTGGCTTCCTTCTTTTTTTTAAAATCCTCATGACTGTTGTCTATTTATTTGTTTTTACGCCAATATATCAGGTGGGCAAAATCTTTGGTGAAGGCCAGTTAATGCAACAGACCAACATTCACGCTTGACAAGTTAAAACTCTTTTCCTTCCACGTTGTATCGCTAGGTTAGGAGTCCAGTCAGTAGAGTTCTGGAGACATTTCCTTGTTCATGTTTTCCTCCCCAAATGCCTATAGAAGTTGGGTAGCCTGTGGGTGGTGAGCCCCTCCACAGCCACAACACAGACCTTTGCAGTGAGGAGAGCAGGGCCACGTTCCCAGGGTGACAGGAAGTCCCATAGTGGGTCCTTAAATGCTCTTAAAGGAGACTCTCATCTAAAACAATGAATCACACGCAACCGGCATGGCTCAGTGGTTGAGCATCAACCTATGAACCGTTTGGTTCTTGGTCAGGCAGGGCATATCCCCGGAGTTGCGTGCTCGATCCCCAGTGTGGAGTGTGCAGGAGGCAGCCGATCAGTGATTGTCTCTCATCATTGATGTTTCTTTCTTTCTTTCTTTCTCTCTCTCTCTCTCTCTCTCTCTCTCTCTCTCTCTCTCTCTCTTTCTCTTCCTCTCTGAAATCAATAAAAATATATTTAAAATAATAATAATAATAATAATAATAATAATAATACAAAGAATTGCTCCCTATTGGAAAACTGGGCATGGTAGCGAGTACCTGTGTTTCGTTTTGCTTTTCATTTCACACACCTCTCCCTTCTCCCTTGCGGTTCTCCAGGATGCTGAAAATAGCCTTACCCTCACCCGAGCTGACCTGGCCTCTGATTTTTCTTTCTTTCTTTCTTTCTGTGGTCCAGTCTTCTCACTGGTCTGAACGCTCTGACTCTCGGGCCAGCATGTTATGCAGAAAGTGTGGTGTTTATTTGAACTAAGCCCGTGACCTTTGCCAACATTCCCATCATGAGCTGCACGTGACACGGAGTACCTTTTGGTGTGTGAAGAGCAAACGGGATCAAATTCCGGGGCCTTGTGGGATGAAACCACATTTCCCTGCTGCTCGTCAGCTCTGGAGGAGGCGCTGGGCAGGACGGACCACGTCCCCAGGGGTTTATGGGGACACAGGGGGACAGGGCAGCGTTTTGTCACAGCAGTGATGTGTGAACCTCAGAGGCTTTGGATCCCGAGTTGGGACACGCAGCCAAGAATGCGCATGCCTTTCTGAAGCCTCCAGATGTCTCATATCCGTGGAACTGGCCCGCTAGACACTGTTTATTTGCTGGTTTATGGCGGGACAAGGAAGAGCACATCGCCTTCTGGAACCTACATCAAGTCTCTTCCAGAGTCTGAGAACCATCCAGGACTGGCTGTCCCGCTGAGCACACGTGTGTTCGTTGTTGGGGGATCGCACTTCCGCATCTCTGACTTACCAAAGAATAGTGAGCCTCTCACTGGCTCCCTGGCTTTGGGGGACCTAGACGTCAAGGTTGCAGCAGACGGAGGCTCAGTCTGGTAGCAGGCACGAAGGGAACCCTCCCCTGGAGGGTGTGGTGTCTGGGAAGGAGAATGTGAGCATCCTGGGGGGTAGTTACCTGAAGGCTTTTCCCAGACTCGAACTCTGGGACCAATAACAGCAGCATCTGCACCAGAAGTTTTCAGAAAATTCCCAAGGGGCAGGGATGACCAGGCAGTCATGGGCAGGGGTGAGGAGTGGGGTGTAGGGAGAGAAGGGAATGGATTGCGGTGATTCTTTTTTTTTTTAAATCTTTATTGTTGAAAGATTCATAGGTTCCTAGGTTCATAGGTTGATGCACAACCACCAGCCACACAGGCCGGGTGGCAATGCGGCTTCAATAACACTTCCACATGCATCATCTCATCTCATCTTCACAGGGAAGACACTGTTTGTGTACAGAACAAGCAGAGACAGGCTCACAGCTACACACCAGCCTTGTTGGGAGGATGAGCAAAGGCGATACCTAGGGAGGGACCGCACATCCTCCGCAGACTTCTCTCCCGATCCTCCCAGAATGTGCCCATCTATAGTAATAAAAGCAAAATATGCTAATTAGACCGGACGTCCTTCAGGACAAAGCAAGGGGTGGGAGGGAAGCCGGGGCCCGGGTGCCAGAGGGAATCTGGGGGAAGGAAGGCCTACTCTTTTCCTTTTTAAAAAAGTATATTTTATTGATTTTTTACAGAGAGGGAGGGAGAGGGATAGAGAGTTAGAAACACCAATGAGAGAGACATTGATCAGCTGCCTCCGACATGCCTCCTACTGGGAATGTGCCCACAATCACGGTGCATGTCCTTGACCAGAATCAAACCTGGGACACTTCAGTCCCCAGGCCAATGCTCTATCCACTGAGCCAAATTGGTCAGGGCAGGGAGACCCACTTTTGCGTGAATTCTGTGCATCGGGCCACTAGTTGCTTTAATGTCCGGGGGTTGCCACATTATTTGCTTTTCCCCATTAACCTCTTTCACCCGGCTCCCATCCTTCCCCGCCTGCCCTCACCAATCCATTGTCCGTGTCCACAGGTCATGCCCACATGCAGACAAGTTCACTGGTTGATCTCTTTCCACCCACCCTCCCCTTCCCTGCCTTCCCTCTGAGGCTCTAAAGTCTGTTCCTGCTTCTCTGACTCTGGGTGTATTTTTGGTCACCTGTTTATTTGGTTCCTTATATTCCACATCTGAGTGAGATCATGTGATCATTCATGAACAAGTCAGGGCCTGGTGATCAGCAGGCAGAACCAGGCTTGCATAAGGCAGGGAGGTGGTTAGGCAAGGCTTAGTCAAAACTTAAGGAAGGCATCCTTGCCCTAACGGTTTGGCTCAGGGGATAGAACATTGGCCTGTGGACTGAAGGGTCTCAGGTTCAATTCCAGTCAAGGGCATGTACCTTGGTTGCAGGCACATCCCAGCCCCAATCAGGCAACTAATCAATGTGTCTCTCTCATGTCTGTGTTCCTTCGTTTGTTTGTTTGTTTGTTTTCTCTCCCTCCCTCCATTCCTTTCCCTTTCCCTCTCTTCCACTCTCTCTAAAAACTCAATGGAAAACAGAAATCCTCGGGTGAGGATTTCAGAAAAGGATGTAGAAGCTACTAGAAGGTAACCAGGACCAGGGGTACATGTATAGAAGCCACCTGAAAATTCCTGCTGCTGTCTTTGCACTTTCTTTATGGCCTGTGCTGGGTCGTCTCCCCAGTTCCAAACGTCATGGGAGAGACCAGCCAGAGCAGAACTGGCCAGAACCTGGGCTCCTGGCCCCACAGAGCTGGTCTGGGAGGGGGCTGGTCCCTGAGAGGTGGGAGACCAGTTGGCTGATGGGTATCACAGCAGGAGGGCTAAGGATGGCTTCGGGGGTGTCTACAAGCAGCCCCAGGAAGTATAGCAGAGCCCAAGGCACTCTAGTCTTGAGCACTAGAATTCTGCAAAATCATCTTTATAATAATTGTTCCAGGGAACTCAGAACCCGGAACCACACAGGAAAGCAAGACAGGGAGTTGTCAGTGGCCTTGTGGCACCAGGATGTACATTGAGCCAGGCTCAGAGCTGAAGGTCCTGGAGCCCGGGCTCAGGAAATGGGCACAGGTCTTATCCGGCAGCTGAGTGGGGTTGGGTTGTCTGCTTGGCTGATGAGCTCTGGTCTCTGCTCCCCGACTTCCTCCAGACAAGCTCAGGGCCCTGTCCAGAGCCATGTCAGGGCCGGGCCTGGAGGTGGGGCCAAGTGATTCCAGCTTCTAAGTTAGAAAGAGATCGAGGCAGGAAGCCAAGGGGCCCTCGCCAGAAATATCCTGTAGAATAAAAGGCTGATATGCAAATGGACCGACTCGTGGAATGACAGGTCGCTCTGATGCCCACTAACCACAGATTGTAGACCCTCAATGCCAGAGCTGCCCCCTGTTGGTCAGTGTGCTCCCACAGGGGGAACGTCGCTCAGCCAGAAGCTGGGCTCACGGCTGGTGAGTGCAGCAGTGGTGGCGGGAGCCTCTCCCACCTTCGTGGCCCTCAGACATCTCCTCGAGGGGTCAGGGACTGTGAGAGGGGGCAGGCCAGCTGAAGGCACACCCCCAGTGCACAAATTTTGTGCACCGGGCCTCTAGTTTAAAAAGAAATGTACACAAAACAAGCTCAGCTTTGCTTTCTTCCCCCAGCTAGAGTTTTGTGATAGAAACATATCCTGAGGACATGTTCAGAGGAAGAAGATTGAAAAAATTCTTCTAAGCACAACAGCCAGGGCCCCAACACTATGGCCAACGTGGCTTTTGTATAAAGTCCAACCTCACTGACTGCGGAAAACAGTCAGATGAATTCCCTGTTCTGCCTTTTCCTTTCTGCCTTTTATGTTCTAGAATCTCTGGTATAATGTGGGACACCTAGTATATTTTAAGTGCATGTGGATGTATACTAAAGACACAGCTAACGTAGGTATATTATTGATGAAATATGTTTTTAAAAAAATCACTACTTCTCCATTCTGACTTCTGTTAAAGTGCATACTTATTTAAAGCCTTTTATTTCTATGTAAGTGGTCACAAAACTTTATTATCTTCATTTTCTTACTTTAAAATAGGAAACCCAAAATATTTGAAAGCTATATTGCTGCCATATATCACACACACACACACCCCAAACACACACTCGTGAACACACACACACAATAAAACAACCCAAAAGGCGTTTGGAAAGCATGTACACCAACATATTGCTGAGTTAGCAGCAACAGTAACCAACTACACACCCCACTTCTGTACCATCAAGTGGTGTTCATTCTTAAAGCGATAATGGACCTAAATTTGCACAGAACAGGCCCTTACATTCCAATTTATTTGTTTCATAATCCCAGCCCCCGACTGAAGGGAAAATTATGCTGCACTTTGCTCACGAAAGCACCCTCCACGCAGAAACAAAACGCCCAATGCAATCGTGGAGAACTCCAGATAATCAAGGATTTGAGACTCATTCCCTCCGCGGCTGGGAGCATTTTCATTGTCGGGTATTTGCTGGAGACTTCCCTCTGAAAGCCGCTACCTAGTAGCTGATTCTCTCCGTGTCTCCGGCTCCTTTTAGAACCCACTTCTGAGGTGGTGGGGGGTTTCTGTGGAGGGGAGCATAGTTGGGCGGGTCCTGGCTGGTTTGGCTCAGTGGATAGAGCATCAGCGTGTGGACCTAAGGGTCCCTGGTTCGATTCCCGTCAAGGGCACGTACCTCGGTTGCAGGCTCCTCCCAGGCCCAGACCCCATGGTCAGGCGGGTGCAGGAGACAACCCATCAATGTGTTTCTCTCACGTCGATCTCTCTCTTCCTCTTTCCCTCTCTCTAAAAATCCACGGGAAAATATCCTCAGGTGTGGATTGCAATAAAAAAGAAGGAAATACCGGGGGCCCCCATATTTTCATGCAGATGAGGAGAGGCCCCCAAGGGGTTGAGTCACCAGGCTGGGGACGCTGCCCACATCCAGCACAGGGCGTGGCTGGCGGCCTGTTTCTGGGCTCCGCACCCGTCTGCTCTCCTTAGCTAACTGACCGGAGCCCGGGCTCCCTCCTGCCCCCTCGCCCGCTCGCTCTCCATTTTAATTGTCGATCCTCTGTTTCGCCTGAAAGCTGCAGCATCTCACTGTGCATGACTCCCCGTTCAGTCAAACCCGGTCCCGCGTGAGCTCATTGTGGGCCTGGGTCCTGCTCTGGCCTCGTCCCTGTACCAGCTGCGCCAGGAGGCCCGGGGCAGAGCTTCCTCGGGCCCTTTTAAATATATTTCTTTATTTTTTAATTGGTTTCAGGAAGGATGAGGGAGAGAGAGAGAAACATCAGTGATGAGAGAAAATCATGGATCGGCTGCCTCCCGCATGCCCCCAACAGGGGATTGAGCTTGCAACCCAGGATGTGTGTGCCCTTGACCGGAACTGAACAGAGACCCTTCAGTCCACAGGCCAATGCCACTGAGCCACACCAGCTAGGGCTCTGGGGCCCTTTTGAAAGGGTGGCTGGTCACATGGGGATGACTCTTTGAATGAACTTCATTCTGATTTGACTACTCTGTTTGTGTCATATTTAAATTTTCCAACTAGAAGTATTCCTAAATATTTGGCAAATGGCTCTAAAGTCCTAAAGTTCCATCCTAAGCGAATCTCCCCTGCCCCCTGCCTCGCTCCTATAGAACCGGTTTGGACTTGAACCCCTCTTTCCTGTGGATTTCCAGTGGAACCTGTGCAAGGAGCCTTCTGAGGCTCCCGGGAAATCTATAAGCCAGAAAAAAAAGAAAGAAAGAAAAAAAGAAAAATGTCTCAGGTCCACGGGGCGGGGAACCAGGTTCCCCTCTCACCCCGATTCCCGCGTGGGATTAAGTGCAGCACCAGGCCCACCACAGGCCTGGGAACGTGGCCGTTATAGACGCAGCATCCTTCGCCTCAGAGACGGCCTGTTTGCTGCCCGCCACTCTGTGATGTTTTATTCTCATTCCGCGCCGCAGTAATTGGGTCTTAAACATGATGAAGTATCCGCGGGCCGCCGTGGTGGCTGAGCCGCCAATGGCAGGTTTTAACTCGAGTTAAAGAAGGTTAATCAAAGCTAATGAATCTGTTTTATCCCATGCCACCGAGTGTGTATATGTACATATATATGTACATATATATGTATGTATATATAAAAAAAAAAATGTGCCCAAATCCAGGTTGTCCGGCCGCCCCAATGCGAATCCATTTGCAGAGAATGATGTGGCCAGTGTCCCTAATGGCCAGGATGGCCCGGCCGCCTGGCGCCTGCAAACTCCATCGTGTTTTTTTTTTCCCTTTTCTTTCTGCGGCTCGGCCTTCTGCTGTGAGAAAAAAAAAAGGAAAGAAAGAAAGAAAGAAAACGGGGAGCCTTAGGGAAACACAGAGCCGCCAGCGCACCCGCACACTGCAGGCTCCAGCGTGAGAATATCAAGAGACTGTTGCATTCACGCGTTTAGAATAGCCGGGCTCCGTCTGAAAGGGTTCGAGGAGGCCCTAATCAGGCTAATTCATTAGAACAGGCGTCTGTTACTACAACACGCCGCGCGGGCCCGGCCAGCCAGCGCGGCAATTAAAGTTGCCTCCCAGCCCGCCAGCGCCCGCCGCCCCGCACCCACGGGCTCTGTCCGGGTTGTCTCCTCCCGCTTGGACGTGGCCTTGGGGAGGCAAGTTCATGGTCCTCTGTCTGTCTGCAGAGGATCTGGGGCGGGGGTCTGGGGAGGGCGTCTCTGCCCATGACACTGTTTCGTCCACTTGCAACCAGACTGAAACACCCCCAAGTGGCCTGGGGAGTTCTCTCGAGATGGGCAGGCGCTGGCGCTGACACGTTTGCCCGGGATGCACCTCACTGCCCGGGGAGATGTTGCCTCGTTGCTTCTGCAAAAAAAAAGAAAAAATATATATATCACAGCCAGAGCTGGGCCTTCAGTGTCTGCATTCACAGGGCGGCGCTTTTTTTTTCCATCCTAATCCCAGCATTTCCAGAACACACACACACACACACACACACACACACACACACACTCACACACACACGTGTGCACACACTCAGGTCTGCAGGGACATCTCTGATACAGCGCGGGGAGGAGGGACCCTTTGTATCTCGCCTTCCCTCCCCTCTTGTTCTCTTTTTAAACCTAAATCGTCTTGGTGCTTTGGGTGAAGGCTGTGAAACAGGGATCCACACACAGACACAAGAGCTAGGCAGACCCCAAACAAGCCGGGGGATGAAGGAGAAAAGCAAACAAACAAACAAAAAAAGAAAACCACCCATGGCTGCACCAGCCGGGCCCCAGGCCCTCACATCCCCCTTTTCCAAAGCGTCTCCGTGTGCGCAAGCCCGGCCCCCAGTGAAAACGTGTGGCGAAATGCAGGGCCTGGTAGGCCTGGGCTAATTAGAAAAAATGGGCTCCTTCCCTCCCCGCTCCCCCCCGCCCCCCTTTTCCTTTCTTTCTTTAGCACCTTTTCTTTCAAGCCGGGGTCTCAGGAGGGGGACGCAGGCTCTGGGCCGGGCTGTTTTGAAAACATGCCTTTGAATGCCTCTCCCTAATTCACGGCTTTTGTTTTTCCGCCTTTGTGTTTGCCAGTTTGACCATATAACGTTATCCATCTGCTGGCGGGCTTGTTGGGGGCTCTTTCTCCCAGGGATCCTGTGCGTCGCGGGCAGGACCCTCCCGGTCTTCAGTGTGAGCGATCCTGCCACATAAAGGGGGAAAGAGCGCGAGGAGGCTGGGGGGTAGGGAGCCAGCCCGCGCCCCCAGGGAGGGGGAGAGGAGGCCTGGGGCTGGGAGGCGGCGGGAGGGGGGGAGGAGAGAGAGACAGAGAGAAATGAGTGAAACATTAAAAAAAAAGTTGAAAAGAATCCCTCCCCCTCCTCTTTTCTCCTCCCTGTTGCGACCGGACCCTGAGTCCACCGGCCACAGGGCCGCGGTGGGAAAATGAGGGGCCCGCAGAATAGATAACTCATTGGAATTCTGGCAACACGTCCGTAAATAAAACAAAAGTGGGGAGGCGGGCGGGGGGCGGACGGGAGGGGTGCTCTGGGGAACGCAGGGCTGAGTGAGTGGCCGGGAAATTTCCAGGCCCTGGCTCCCGGCCTCCCTCCCACAGGGCAATCTGTGCTGGTGGCGGGAAGGAAGGGCGCTTTCCCCGCGGGCTCCCCAGCGCGCTGGCAGCTGGACATGTTTATTATTGCAGCGAGGAGGAGGCCTCTGCAGACATCTCCAAGCCGACCCGGAGCTGCCATAATCCGCCCTGTCCCCCAGCGGCCTGCAAGCGGCCGCCTCCGAAAGGGGCCTGTGAACATTGGAACCAGCCTGGGACCCAGCTGCTCCCATCCCACTACCCCCCCTTCCCCCAGGTTTCTCAAGAAGAGCCACCCCCAGATTGAGTGGGCATGTCTCTGTGCCAGTCTCAGACCCCCCAGGCGCACCCTCCCTGCATTGATGTCCATTCCCTGGTGTCAGAAGCTCCCAGGCTCAGCCATGCACAGTGATGAGCATCTGCTACAGGTCCTGGCCTCAGTTTCCCCATCTGTAAAATGGACGCCCAAGACTCCGAAGTCAGAATTCCTAGTTTCCGTACACTTTGAGCTCCTTCCTCTAGGTTTTTACACGCAATTATTTATACGCATACAACCATTCACATCAGGTATATAGCCTTAAAGTGTATGCGAATTTGTGTTATAGGTGACATGTGAAATATCACGCATGAAATAAACCCATTACAAAAACCGTTTATGAATAGGTATAGAATATCTTGATTGGGCGGTGAAATAAAACCTAGAATACGTAGGAAGGCACTATGTATGTATGTATTCCTGGTATTTAAAGCTCATATCAGCACCCCCTCCTCTTTTTTTTTTTACAGCTGAACAGTTTTAAAAGCAATACAAGGCGTTAAAGCAAACAAACCCATTTCAGTGCAAAGCTTAGGAGTTATTCCTGTTTCCCTGAACTCAGCGAGGGGGTAGGTGGGTAGGGAATTGGTTTTAAATATAGAAAAGTGGGAAATATAACCCCAGCCTCCACAGCGTAGAATTTATTCCAGGTGGGAAGTAACTTTATGTAGTTTTCAAAAAAAAAAAAAAAAAGCCCAGAAATCTACATGGTGAGAGATCTTACTGAAAAATGCCTTTTTTTTTCTTTTCTTTCTCCTCACTCAGGTTACCCACTGATTACCCCCTTGATACGAGTTTCTGTAGCTGGAAATCTCCATCCTTGTCCGTCCTCAATCAGTCCGGCCACCTGACCAATAACCCAGCTCTGAGAGTGAACACCATTAAATTAGCAAATGTTTGGAGGGAAATGGGAAATCTTTTCTGAAAAGATTTTTAACTAAGACGCATCGCTGCTGCAATCAGACACACAGACAATGGGCTAATTTTCCAAGAATCTTTTTTTTTTTTCCTAAACATGAATCGAGCCTGTGAAAAAGCCTGCCATTCAACATGGAGATCTGCTGCAGTTCTCCTGGCAAAGGAACCCACCTTGGGGAAAGATTTTGCTTCACAGAAAATGGCCGTTTGTTTATTCTGAGTTCCTTGCAAGGTTGTTGTCTGTTTTTTTTTGTATTTTGGGGTGTTTTGTTTTTTTCTGTTTGTTTTTGTTAAACTGGTTTCAGAACATGGAGAAGGAAGACCATCCTCAAACAAAAAACAAAACAAAACAAAAAAACACGGGCTTTAAAATTCTTAAATGAATTCCAGAGCTCCGAACATGTAAAACTGTCCCAGCAAGAATGTCACACAGTGTAAGGACAAAGTGTATCGGAAAACACTCTCCCCTACCATCCCGAGCATGCGCCCAGAATGAGTGGCCCTGCTTTATAGAACAAGGTCTGTATCTCTTTATTTTCAAGTACCTTAATCATCTGATACCGTTTTCTAAAATATTTCTGACTCCCAGACCCCCTAACCCACCCCGACCTGATCTCCCAGTCCAGGAGTTTCAATTTGTAGAAGAAAAAAATGCTCTTTACATTATTATGTAAGTTGGCTTTCTTTCCCGTCATAAATGCGTTCAAAAAGTTTAAAATTCGGGGTGAGCTTGGTGGCAGGTAGCAGCAGCAGCAGCAACCAAGTCAAAAAAGAAAAAAGACGAATAACAGTTGCCCACTTAAGAAAATACCCCTCTGTTGATTGAGCAGCACCCTTTAAATTTCAGCTATTAACAGCTCTTACAGGAACAGGAACTGCCAGTACAAACTCAATTTCCAATGTCCCTCGTAATCACAATCCACTGGTGTGGCTCCACACACACCCGGCTGGCCTCTGGAGCCCTTTCTGTTTGGTTTTAGGCACAGGGAAGACATATCTTTCTTTGGGGGAAAAGGGGGAAGACGGGGGAGGGCAGTCAAGTTGAGAAGGAGCATGGAGAGAAAGCAACTGGAAGTGCATGGCGCAAGTCTCCTGTTGCAATGAAGCTGTTAGTTTGGCATGAAGACTGTTATCAGCTGGGTCTGTGACATGACTTGAGCCTTTCAGTGAGTAAGACAAGCCTGAAGGATTAGGTTGTCAACTTCAGCCGTCATCTTTGGGGAGAGGGGGGCGGGGGATGCGGGTGGAAGTTTCTTTTCTTCTCTTTCTTATTTCCTTATGCAGGTGTCAGCCGGGGTGCACCTTCTCCCAGGCCCCCGGGGGACGGCAGACCACGCTGGCTGCACAGGGATCACCCAGGTCCTGCTCCTTAAAGGCCAGGAGCCGGCCAGGCAGGGAGCCTCGTCAGCCCGAGTCGGGATGCATTTATCCAAAGAGGGTTTCGGGGACCCCCAGAGCCGCCCGCATGGCTGGCTGCACACGCCCAGAAGCAGAGGGGCCTGCTCCCGTCCACTGTCAGGACGCATCGCCGGCTGGAACGCGCTGACCTCAGCAAACGCCACTCCCTGGCCATGGCTGTCCAGAGGCCGGGTTTCGCCCTTCGGGTGCTCACAGGGGAAGACCGGTTCCTTCGGCACCGTCTCTATTGACCAAACTGTCCCGGCATTGAAAGCCAGGGGGGGTCAGGGAGGTGCAGGCCCCAGCCCTTCCCTGGGGGTTTTTCCAGCTTTCCGGGGACCACAATTTCCCAAAACACAGGAATCCGGATAAACCTAGCTTTCTTTTCTTTCTTTTCTTTTTACATTTTAGCTTTCTTTCTTTTTTCTTTTTTTCTCAATATTTTTTTACTGATTTCTGACAGGAGAGGAGAGGAAGTGAAAGAAAAACATCAAGGATGAGAGAGAATCATGGTTCGGCTGCCTCCTGCACACACCACACTGGGGATCGAGTCCACCACCTGGGGAATGTGCTCTGACCGGGGATCCACCCGTGACGTCCTGGTTCCTAGTTCAATGCTCAACCCCTGAGCCACGCCGGCCAGGCTTAGCTTTCTTTATAGGACAACAAGGTGTCTCGGAATTTGCAGACTCTTTGGAGATCTAGCCGACAACAGGTGGACCTTGCCCACGATCCCAAATGTGTTTCTTAAATTTATTAACTTAGAGGACTTGCCACGGATTAAGTTTTGGGTTGTTAACTCTATAAGGTATCTTGGGCATCTCTGGCTATCAAGTCTCAAAGCCAGTGCTCCATGCCGCTCCTATGAATCAGAGCTCCATTTGTGTGAAATAACTTCCGTAATCCTACTGATTCATCACTTTCAGTGCTTTAACCACTGGTGGGTCAGGGGGTAGGAGGGGGGTAGGAGGGAGAGATTTGATTGGAAACTTTGAGCTGTTGCTATAGCATAAAGGCTGGATTGGAGACTTTCATTTTAAAAGAAAACAAAACAAAATAAAAACACCCTTCCTGGCTGGCGTGGCTAAGGGGTTGAGCATTGACTTAGGAACCAGGAGGTCACGGTTTGATTCCCGGTCAGGGCACAGGCCCTAGTTGCAGGCTCCATCCTCAGTGTCGGGCGTGCAGGAAGCAGCCAATCCATGATTCTCTCTCATCCTGGATGTTTCTCACTCTCTCTCCCTCTCCCTTCCTCTCTGAAAGCAATAAAAATATATTTTTTTAAAAAAGAACACCTTATTCGCTTTTCAAAATACTCTAAATCTTCTCCATCAGTGAGGTGGCCCCTGAGATGGTGCCCTTGACGATGCTGGCGGTGTGCGTGTTAGTGAAACGCGTGTTGGCATGAAGCAGCATTGCTGGGCTCCGCACGGCGGGGCCGGAAAGGGCGGGAAATCGATCACAGCGCAATCAACAAGGGGACCTGCCACCCAAGACCCGCTCGCTCTGGGAGAAAGATCACTTCCAGTTAAACAAGGAAATTCAGGGTCATCTGCTTTTCGTGGAGATCGCCTACAATGGCCTCTGAAACTTGTCACTGAAGATGGTTTTGCTCCAAGGTAAAATTCGCCACTTTCTAGCCTTCCAGCCGCAGATCTCTGGCTTTTTCTTCTTCTTCTCTTCTCGCCGGGCCTGCAGCCCTATCTGATGTCTGATCACCAGCACCACCGTTAAACATCCGAGTCTCTGTGAAGTGCCTTCCGTGTTACAAGGATGTGATGGTCGATTGCCTGGCACTTCTAGAAAGGAACTTCACTCTGCCCCCTAGTGGCAGAGATTAAAGTTTAATGATGCTTCATAATACATAAAGCCTCCCTCCACCCTCACCCCCCACTTTCCCGTATTTTTCAGGACCACATTGTAGTGAGGGAAGTCCTAAGGCTTTTTTTTTGATCATCAGTGAAATGTCCGTTTTAAACAGGAAGGTTCTGCAGGGAAGGGACCGTGCACGCAAGCCCAGGATCATCTTCTGTGTGTTTTGTGCCCTTCGCCAGGCTTTGCTAAACCAGACACACTAGGACCATAAACAGACATTGTGCCTCCTGGCCAAGTTGCGGGGCTTCTTAACGGAAGCTCCCCACCGAGAAGTGTACAGTATGGCCCACATTATGGATACAAATATAGAATATGTCCACATACAATATGTAAAATGTATACGTACATTCACATGTATAAACATATAGTCAAAGAGAGCACTGCATACCGTCAGAGGGTGAAACTCTAGCATGCTTCTCTAATGCCTGTTTTGTCCAGCAGGCCATAGAGCAGCCTCACTAATTACAGCCCGGCTACCTCACCCACAGGTCACATTTCCTTTGCGTTCAGGTTCCTAAAGAAAGCCACGGACACACCCCCCAAGGTAAAGGAGGGGTTGTGAGGTTCACACGCTTAACCATGTGGGCAACACTGGTCTCGCACAGCCTTTTTCTAAGCTGACATCAAAGTAGAGAGGATTTGTTTTTTGTGTTGTTGGTTTTTTGTTGTTGTTGGTTTTTTGTTTAATCCTGA